>JAVIWB010002343.1:0-10295 GCA_031893035.1 Dermolepida albohirtum
GGAAAGGGCCCAGCTCCAGATGGTCGGCGAAGGCCTCAGCTTTCGCTTGGTCCCAAACCAGTCCGCGTTCTCCATGGATCGGTGGAATTGTTTGGGGAGTTCCTTGGGTTTAAAGCCTTCTTGACCTGCCACATCTTTGGAGCCTCGTCCAGAGCTTCGAGTCTTGCGGCCCATCTCTCGTTCTTGTATTCCTGGAGCGGGGACCCGATTCCACCGAAAATTGGTTTGCCATTTCCCCGGTACTCTGGGTCACCGGTCCGGGAAATCTTCTCCTTAGCGCATTCTTGTCCCTGATCTTCTCCGGGAGGAATCCTGGGAGGGAGTCCGGGGGCGTACTTTCTTCACGGTATTTTCCGCGTAGCGTATGGCTTGCTGAGTTGACCTGGTAAGCACTTCCACTGCTCGTTCCAGATCTTCTTCGTTCTCTTTTGGGTGTCACTGGAGGAAGATGGTCCTTCAGGTGTTCTAAAAAAGCTGGCCAAGACATTATAGTGGAGGTATTGGAGGGAGGTTCGAACTCGTCTCCGAGCTCAATCAGGATAGGATTGTGGCCCGGAGTCCAGTTCGTACAGTGACGTGATGGTATGTTCGAACTGGACATTTTTAAGGATCATTATGTCCAAAACGTTTTTGGTCTTCCTGGGGCCCCCAAAATGCGTGGGCTCCGGGGGCCCGCCCAGTTTAAACCCCGGTTATCCAGCATGTACTGGTGTAATTTAGTACCTGCTGGATTTTGACGTCTAGAATTCCAGTCCCCATGTTTGGCGTTCAGGTCGCCAGCAATCAGGGTGGGAGTGTTGGAGTCCAGAAAGGGGATCCAACTCGCTTAGATCAAGGGTGACATTCGGGCGTTTGTAAATTGAAATGATACGTAACGGACCAGACGCAGTGGAAACAACGATACCTGTGGCTTCCGTGTGTTGGGCTTCTGGGTGAGGAGTTGGTGGTGGGGATGTTTCCGGAAAGGATGGCAGTTCCTCCGCCTCGTCCCCTCACTCTGTCGTTCCTGTAACAGGTGTATCCAGGCAGTCTCAAAGGGGAGTCCAGCCTTAAGGAAAGTTTCCTGTAGGAGGACAACATCTGCGGAGTACCCTTGGAATTCCTCCAAGGCAAGTTGCTTCTGGATTATGGAATCTGCATTCCAGGCGACAATCTTCAGGGAATTTGGGCCCCTTCAGTTTTTCATCCATTGACCGTTTTTAACAGGCTACAATTCTTTTCGCGAAGCCCGGATGATGGTGATGGCATCCTTGCTGGATCGCGCTGTCGACAGGCTGGAACCATTCCCGAAAATAGGGACAACAATCCGGAGATGTTGTCTACGTTAAAAAATCATTGGAGGGGGGAGGACTAGGGTCCGGGAAGGGGGGGCCTGACCTGGGGGCGGGGGCAGGTTCGGGGGGGCCCATCGTGCTGGGCCTTTTTTTCAGCTGGGCGTGCTGCTTCCGTGATCTGGCGCTGCTTTCCCTTCTTGGGGGGGGGCGGTGCCGCCTTCCTGGGGGGGGGTGGTGCCGGCTTCCTGGGGCTGGCGGTGTCTGCTTCCTGGGGGGTTTGGGGGGCCCGCTTTCCGGGGGCTGGCGGGGCCGGCTTCCTGGGGGCGGGCGGTGCCTCCTTCCCGGGGGTGGGCTGTGCCGCCTTCCTGGGGGATTCAGGGCGAAGCCGCGTGCCGACTTTTATAAACAACCGCGAGCTGACCACGCCCCGCTCGGCCGACGGGCGGACCAATCGGGGCCGCCCGTCAGCGCTACGAAACTTAGAAAAAGGGCCGTCAGTTAGTGCGCCAAATCATTCGTCTCTCGCACCCCGCGACGCTCACGCACATTAGTGTTGATTGTTTTCCCGTTAGCATCATCAGAGCGCTGCGGGCTTGTTTGGTTTTTTTAAATTTGTGTTCTTTACGTGTGGTGTGTATGTAAGTCTTTTATCTAGGGTGACGCCTAGATTTTTTTACTTTCTGTCCATTTAATGCGTGTGTTTTTAATAGTAAATTTGTTGGGGGGTTTTTTTCCCCGTTTAACACAACGCTTTGTTTTGTTGTTTTAAATGGCGATCCCCCGGTGTGGCACCAGTCTATGAGTTTGTTTGTGTTTTCCTGTAGTTTTTGTATGCGATGTTTTCCCTTTGAAAGATTGTGTCAGTATCGCGGTGTCGTCTGCGTATGTGGCGATTATTCCCCGGCGGTTTAGGAATATCCGCGGTGTATTCGCGCCCGGTGTGGCGACAGTATTGATCCCGGGGACGCCTGCCGTCAGCACGTGTGTTGACGATTGTGTATCTTGTATTGTAATTTGGAATGTTTGTCTGTAAAGGTATGATTGTATGATTCGTGTTATGTGTTTGGGGTAGTTGTACGTGGGGATTTTGGTTTCCCCCTTTGATGCCAACACGATCGAAGGCTTTTGAAATGTCAATAAATATTGCCCCCTTTTTTTGATTTTTGTTATAACCGCATTTTTATTGGTCACCCTGGATAACTGTGTCGTGGTTGAGTGTATGGGTCTAAACCGTTTTGTTCGTCTGGTATTATGTTTTGTGTTTCGGAATGTTCCCCCAACCCGGTAAGTAAAAAGCCGGTCTATTACTTTGCTTACTGTGGAGAGAAAGGCTTATCGGGGGTGGTTGGGGGTTTTTGTGATCCTTACTCGGTTTCGGGAACACAATAATTTTCGCGTTTTTCCCATTGCTCAGGATAGTTTGAATTTTTAAAATCGCGTTTGCTATGGCGAGAATGAACATTAGTGTTTTGTGTGGTAGCGCTTTCATCATCGTGTTGTTTATGCCGTCAAAACCGGGTGCTTTGTTGTTTTTGCGCGTTTTATCGCGGTTTTATTTTTCGGGGTGAAAAAATTGTCGTGTTGTGTATTTTGTGTTTTTGTTTCTCTGTTTACTTGTCTGTGTGTGTTCGCGATGTGCCGTATGTCAGTGTTTTCCCAATTCGGCGTGCATTGGGTTTTTATCTGTGCCGCGAAAGTCTCTACTTTTTTTTTTTGGTAAAAGCGATCCCGTTTTTCCCTTGGTGGCGGGGTTTTGATTTGCTCTTTTTTGAGCGTTTTACACAGTCGCCACAGATCATTGTGTTGTTTGTCCGTGTCAAACTTTTGGGGTTTGTTTTGCCATTTTTGGGTTTTTGAAATCGCGAATGGCGTCTTTTACCTGTTGTTGAAGGGGGTTTAAAGGGGTTTTGTCGCGCGGGTCTAGGGGGTGGAATTTTCTTCGCGCTTTGTTTTTGTCTCTAAAAGCTGTTTTATGTGTGTGGTAGTTTGTCCGTGTGGTGTTTGTGTGTTACTTGAAACGTGCTTGCTGCCGGGCTTTTTAATGGGGTCTTGTATTTGTGTAAACCCCGGGTTTAGTTTGGCTTGTCGTTTATATGTGTTATGTTCGGCGTGTTCTGGTTTATGTATGTTGTGAATGTTTTCAAGTTCGTGTGTGTTGTGTTGTATGTGTTTTTTTTGTTCCCCTTTCCCCGTGAAGGATAATTGGGTTGTGATGGGGCTCAGAGCCTCCTTTTGTTTTAATTGTCGGTGTGTTGTGTCGGGTTTTTTGTGATCGCGATGTCTAAATGTCCGGTCTGTATCCTTGATGGAAGAATGTTGGTTTGTCGGGTGCTATGACGTTCACCCCGCGCTTTTCGTGGTATTTTTGTAATTTTCTTCCCCTGTTGGTTGTCGGTTTGGCAGCCCCATCTTTGTTTTTGGTTTAGATCCCCCCCCCATTATGATCTGTTTGTTTTTGTCGAGTATTCTGTTTGAATTTTTCTTCTTTATTCGCCTGCGGGGGGAGGTATGCCGCGTACACGTGGATATCACCCTTTTTTGTGTGTATTATCACACCATTTTTGAGTTCTGTCGTGTCTGGTATCGGTAATTGAGTGTGTTTTATTTCCTTTTTATTAGATCGCTGTTCCCCTCCTGGCGTTTGTCTGTCCCTTCTGTATGTCCTTTTAATTTCTTAAGTTTAGCCTTTGCGCCGGCTGTAGGTGCGTCTCCAAAACCCTATTAGTCTGCTTGTTTGTCTTGGCATATATTTTAACTCTTGTTTCTTCAGTCTTATTCCATTTGCGTTCCATGCGACTATCGTAAGTGCCGCTGGTTTAAATTTTTCTATCCATTAAAAAAGTTGTAGTAATTTTTTGGGTTGGCAGGGAAAGTTTTTGTGTCGTTGGGGGGGGTTTGTTTTTCTGAAGGCCAGCAACATTTCCCAGTGAGGGGCGGCTATCGCCGGGTTTTTTTGGGGTTTTTTTGTGTGTTTGGGTTTTCTTGTTGCGTGTTTTGTTTGGGGTTTTGGGTTTTGTGTTTTTGCCCATTGTTTTTGGGTGTTTGTTTTTTTTTTTGTTGGATTGGGGGTGTTTACCGGGGTTGGAAAAAACCCGGTTTTTGGTTGGTTTTTTTTGTTTTATTTTTGGTTTTGGGGGGTTTGAGCACCCCCCGTAGTTTGCGGTGTGTTCTTCCCCCGCAATTTGCGCATTGGCGGGTTTCCGCTTTTGGCATTCGTCGTTTTGTGGTCTCCCCACATTTACCACCTTTTAAAATTGCTCTCAAGGGGGTTTTGGGGTGCCCCTAAGTTTGGGACGTGGCATTGCCCGTTTCCCGGGTTTCCGGTTGGCTTTACCGGCACTAATTCAATTCTGTTAAGCCGTATAATTTTTGGCCTTTTTTCCCGGGCGCCCCCACCAAACCATGGGGTAGGCTTTTTTTATTGGGTGCCCATTCCCTTGGGCACCGCATGGTTTTTAAAACCTTTTGTTTCCCCAATTTTCCCGAAATTTTTTCGGGTGAAATCTTGGGGGTCCGGGTCCCAATTTTTTTGTTCCCCTCCTTTTTCAGCCGGAAGGGTGGTACGGCGTTTTTTTTGGGCAAAAAACCGTTGTGCCCGGGAAAAAGTCGGGGGGTGGGCCGATTTTATTCCCTTTTTCGGGAGGCGGGCTTTGGTAAATTATCCCTTTTCTTCCATTTCTTTGGGTTTTTTTGCCCCCCAAAATTCCCTTTTTCCCCATTTTGATTTGGGGGTATTTTTTTTTTTTTTTGTCTTTGTTTTGTTTTTTTGTGTTCGGTGGGTTTTTTTTGGGTTTTTTTGTGTTTTTTTTGTGTTGGGGATTTGTTTTTTCTTTGGGGGTTTGGTTTTCCTTTTTTTTTGGGTTTTTTTGTTTTTTGTTTTTTGTTTTTCGTCGTTCCCGGGGGGGTTTTCGTTTTTTTTTACAACCCTTAAAAAATTTTGGTCCTTTTCCTCGTCGGGGGAAGGGGGAACGGCTTTCATCGCCCGTTTTTTTTGTTTTTTGTTTGTTTTTTTGGGGTTTCCCTTTCTTTTTTTGGGGTTTGGTTCGCCTGTTTGTTTTGTTCGGTTTCTGCCCTTTAAAATTGTGTTTTTGGTCTTGTTGGGTTTAATTTTTTCGCCTGTCTTTTTGTCCGCGAGCGCCCCTTTTAAAAAGGTTTTGTCGTGCTGTCTTTGGTTTTTTTCCCGGTTTTTGTTGTGTCGGTTTTTTGTTTTTGGGGTTTTCTTTTTTGGTGAAGGACGAGGACATGCAGGACGAGCAGTTCGGATTTCGGAAGGGCACTGCCACAACCCACCGAATAGATGGCCTGGTGGACCACATGGGCCAGTGGGCTACAACCGCAACGTTACTACAGCTGCCCTCTTCTCAACGTGGCCAAAGCTTTTTGACCGGGGTCGGCAAAGACAGCAAACTCAACTCCTCCAAAATATCATCCGCATGAGATATCCCTTATCCACTCCTCTTGGACGAGCGATATGTTCGTTGTCAAACAGCAACGGATGTTTATCGGCATCAGCCTATCCTGGCAGGAGTTTCCGGGCTCCGTGCTTTCCACCAAAGTTATTTAACATATTCCTCAGTGATACTGCCAAAACTAGGCAACCGTCCTGTAAGCTGTATGCCGAACGACACTGCGATCGTACCGAATGCGAAACTCCCGGGCCGTCAACGGAAGGTCCACTCATCGGACCACGGACGCCCTCGTGTTCGCAGCCTTCGCTTCGAACGCGACACGGACGTCGACCGACGTTTCTCGCCCTCCGCACGCACGCCCGGGCCAACGGCCGAGGACGCGGCTTCACGAGGACGTGGCGTCTTCCGGGCCCTTCGCAAACCATCGGCCGCCATCCCTCTCGCAAGTGAGCCATCGAAGCGGCACCGGGGCCCAGTTGGTTTTTCGACGTTCTACGTCCACGACCGAGGTCCGCGGCGGCGACGGCCGTCGCGGCATCCTCCCGTCCGAAGTCCAGGCTCGGCCGGACGACGGACGAAAACGATTGGGACGCGTTCGGACGACCGGCGTGCGCCAATACAAATCGGTCCGTTCCTTGACGATTCCTCTCGTTCACGCTTTAGATGCATCGTTGTCGTCGTTTTCGTTTTCCTCGACGCTTTTTGATTTTCCCTGTCGACGGTGGGACGACGCCTCTCAAACGTGGGGCCTTCCCTAAAAAACCCCTTCGGGACTTTATCGTGTTCGGACGACCGAAAAATTATTACATTTTTCAAACGTTCAAATTATCCACAAACTATCCGGACCTACTTGCGAGAGCGTGCAGTGCCAAACCCGCTGATAGCGGGAATAGAACGTCAGGACGGTAGGAAAACAGTAGAAACACTATACTCGCAGGACAGGAGCGGCCCGCCGAGTAACTCCATCATTTATTCTCTAAGTGTATATGTAGAATGATGAGCTGAATTGTAAATCCAATGAAAATATTTAAGATTTTTTAGTTATTAGAAATGACATGGTATTAGAAAAAAACACTTAAATAAAAAATATTGCCATAGCGGTGCGGTAAAGAACACAGTTCAACCCCCAAACTGTTAGTTGACGATTGCTTGTTGGCCATTAATGATCGGCGGCACTTTTTTCCTTTTTTTCGTTTTTTTTTCTTCTTTAATATACACAACGGTATATGATATGATATGATTAGAGCAATGATGGCGAGCGGGATATAAAAGACATAATGTCCGGACGAACGATTGAACAAGCTACCGGGACCACCATCGACGACGACGGCGGCAAAATTGTCAGCAATTCTCGTACCGACAATCGGCGAATACATCAAAGATGGGACGAACGAATGTGTGCGACTTAATAATAATAGTGGAAGATCAATTATACGAAAATAAAAAAAAGAAAATTTAATGTAATTGTACAATTTAGCCACACTACGCAGTACACACGTGTCGGGGGGGGGTCCGAAATTTTCATTAGGGGGCGGACGGGGGGCCCAAGGGGGCGGGTGACCGGGGGCGGGGCGCATTGGGGCCCCTGCGGTCCTGTAGGGGGTTGTGATCGGCGCTGTTTCCCTTTTGGGGGGGGGGGGTGGTTCCTGGGGGGGGGGGGCGGCCCTTTTCCCCTCGGGCCCCTTTTTGGGGGGGGCGGGGTTTTTCCGGGCCCCCCCTTGGGGTGGGTTGCCCCCCCGGGGGCGGGGTCAGCCCCCGGGGCCCCGGGCGTCCCTCGGGGGATGGGGGGGGGGTTTTTTATTTTTTCCCCGTAGGGGGGAAAGTTTTCGTCCCTAGGGGGGGGGGGGTTAGGGGGGCCTCCGGTCCCTTTTGATCACTTGGGGGGCTCCCCCTTTACTGGGGGGGGGCCCCCCCCATCCCCCCGGAATGGGGGGCCCCCAAGGACACTTTCCCCGCCTTTTATTGGGTTTTGCCGGGGGCCTCTCCCCGGGTGCGACCCCTTTGTTTCCAATCCGGAATTGGGTAATTGGCCTGTTTTGGGGCCCCGTTTAGCAAGTCCCCGAACCAGATCGAAGCCCGCCCCCTCGTTCTTTGGCGGAATCACCATTGGAGGGGGGGGCGGCCCCACCTTTTATTGCGACGTGGTGCGCTTATTGGGAGCAATTTCCATTTTGGGGGGAAAATGGGCCCAAACCCCCCTTTTGAGGTTTTTTTCCCCCGGAAAAAATTTAAAAAAAATTTATTTTTGGAAGGAATTTTTCCTTCGGGCGTGGTTCGCCCTTTTTCCCCGTGGGTTTCGGGCCCTTATAGTTTTTTACGTCAATGGGGGGTCTGGCCATTTCTTTTTGATTGTTAAATGGAGGGAAAATTTGTTGTTTCGGCAACATTCCAACCCCTTATACTATTTTTTTTCTTCCCTTTTACCCCCGGGTTAATCCCAGGGGCCACCTTTGTCCCTGGTGACGTCGCCCAAAACGTCCCCTCCATTTCTTTTTTTTTAAAAAACCCTTTTTTCTTTTGGGCCCCCTCTTTTTTCATGATTACCAGGGGTTTGCCCGTTTAAGGTATTAAGGTCCCACCTTTATCCCCGGTCGGGTGCCGCGCGGCCGCGACCGAGTTGGCGGCACCTTCCCGGGGGCCCCCGGAATTGGACCGCCGGTCCGAAGCCTTTTTCCCCTTTCCGGGGGGTGCGGAAAGCCGCTGTCCATCCTTGGAACGGGAGTTGGGTCCGGACGGTCCGGCGGCTTCACCCTGCCAACCGGAGCAGTTGCCGTTATACATTGAGCAACTGAGTCAAGGGGGGCCTGACCTGGGTGATGCCCTGGATGTTGTAGCGCAAACCGCTTTTTGCGATATGTGGGCTTAGCACCGTTTTTTCCAATGCTTTGCCTGCCTTTCCCGCGAAAGTTCCGGTCATCTCGATTCCTTTTTACGAATCGACAAAAGAAAAAAAATTAAATGACGTACTCTGCTAAAACAAAGTATTCGGCAGTAATTGGGGCGAACCGCACGTGCCGACTTTATAAACAAGCGCGAGCTGCACGCCCCGCTCGGCCGACGGGCGGACCAAACGGGGCCGCCCCTCAGCGCTACGAAACAAAGAAAAATGGCCGTCAGTTAGTGCGCCAAATCATTCGTCTCTCGACATCTCTGCGACGCTCACGCACATTGACGACACCCGACAGTCTGGCACATATTTTGTGATTGTGTCATACATAATCTCTACTATTTTATCAAAAGAGAGTAGAAGGACGAGCTACCGACAATAATGGCAAGGACAAAGCAAACTGCCAGAAAATCCACCGGCGGTAAAGCTCCCCGCAAGCAATTGGCGACGAAAGCCGCTCGCAAGAGTGCCCCGGCAACCGGGGGCGTGAAGAAACCTCACCGTTATCGACCGGGCACGGTCGCACTCAGGGAAATCAGACGCTACCAAAAGAGTACCGAACTTCTGATCAGGAAACTGCCGTTCCAACGTTTGGTCAGAGAAATCGCCCAGGATTTCAAGACCGATCTTCGTTTCCAAAGTTCGGCCGTTATGGCACTGCAGGAGGCCAGCGAGGCGTATCTCGTCGGCTTATTCGAAGATACCAATCTCTGCGCGATACACGCCAAACGCGTAACCATCATGCCCAAGGATATACAGTTGGCCCGTCGCATACGTGGCGAAAGAGCCTAAACACGTGGAATGGTATTCGTTCGTCTAAAAAAAAAGGGGAATACGTTCGTATTTTCTTATTTTTTTCTGTAAAATTACGACCGGTTCTTTTCAGAACCACAACTCTTACATTATTGGCAAAAAAAAAGAAAAGAGAGTTCAGTCGGCCAAGCAAACTGACGTGTTGCAACTAAATCGTTATTACTTGAATGAATGAATGGATAAATATGGATGAAGTTTAGTTATACAACGTAAACGAATAAAATAATTGAGTGTCACTTTTCCTTGTACTACTTTTATCAAATATGCATTTCCATTTAAAATGAATGAATGAATTAATAAATACAAGATTAATTCATCCAACTGTAGGCGCGCCTTTTAATTGATTAATGAATATATGATTGATCGAATGTTTGTATGTATGTGTGTGTGTGTGTGTGTGTGTGTGTGTGTGTGTGTGTGTGTGTGTGTGTGTGTGTGATGAATTAATTCAAGCAAACATAAATAAATACGTAAATCAATTCATTAATTCACCGAATCGTACTTTACATAGGTACAATAGTATTAACCCATTCTATATTCTGATGTTATAATAATTTTATCATGTGTATATGTACATACATTTTCAAATATACTATACACAAGTGCCGTTTCTTTCACTCTCTTTTGTTAATTTTTTTTTTATCATTATGAAAATAAATGGGGCCCTGAAAAGGGCCATTTGTGACTCTTCTATACGTATAGTCGTACTTTCGTCCGTTTCCCAGGCTCCTCCTGCGTCGTCGTCTCTTTCGGCGATGATGGCGGCCGCCCGCCGCTCACTTTTTCTTGGCTGAGCCGCCCTTGCCGGTGTTCGCCGTTCTCGCCTTGGACGCGGCCGCATTTCCCGACCTGGAGGACGTCGCTCCCTTCGACGATCTCGAGGCGGCGCCGCCAGTCTTCGGCGATCTCGCG
>JAVIWB010002344.1:0-10449 GCA_031893035.1 Dermolepida albohirtum
ATTAGGCGCTGGATTTATCTGAACATTGTGGTATGGAGCATTGTCAATAACTAGTACTGAATTTTTTGGTAAATTTGGTATTAGTTTTTCAACGAGCCATTTTTGGTAATTTTCGAAATTCATTTCGTGATGGTAATCACCGGATTTTGTTCCGGATTTAAAAAGTAACAAAGCGTTTTCTACAAATCCATGGTTCTCACCTCCAGCGTGCAACATAATTAAACGCTGGCCCTTGGAGATTGTCGAAAATAACCCATTTCTTGACTTGTCTGTCCAACTTTTCGATTTTGTATGGCCGCTATGAATATAGGATTCATCCATATAAATAGTTGGACGATTTTGCCGTCGATATACATCTATTTTTCGTAAAAAATTTGTACGAATGTTTCTGATATCTGGTTTTTCTTGTAATATCTTGCGATTGTTTTGTGTAGCACAGAATCTAAAACCAAGCTTCTTTATAATTTTTCTTAAGGATTCTCGGCCGCCCGGAAAATTTATATCTTCTTTAAGTTTTTGTAGTAAATTTTTAATAGTAATCCGCTGATTATTTGTCTTGTGGAAATTATAAATAATATGTTTTATTTGGTATAGGTCAATGTCGTCTATTGAATCCATTACTAAACATTTCCTCGATCTTTTCTTTTTTGGCGATTTGAAAACTGGTAGTTGTTCTGTGTTCTCTTTCTCATTTCGTTCTGGTTCTGCTTGATATTCGTTCCCCTCTTTTAAAATATTATAGACAGAAGCTCTTGAAACACCAGTTGCTCTTGCTACGTATTCCTTTAATTCGCTTTTTGTACAATTTCTTATGTCTGTTTCGTTATCTGAAATTGTCTTGAAAAACTTAAAAACATTAAACACGACTTCACGGGTTTGTGAATGCAGTCCTTTTCCACCTCCTAAGTTGGACATTATTAATTATAATAAATAAAACAAATAATAACCAATTATAATGCAAGACCTCAATTACTCACTTTGACTAACCGTAACTTAACAACTTAACCACGCAACGATCATAAGCACACTGAGGACACAAACAGCTTACCGATGACTCGGAGTGTACCACCCGGCACGCCTACAATGCGCAGTAGATTTTTGTCCAAGGATATGATGGTCGTGCTGTAAGTAAACGTAAATTGAGAAATCCAAAAATTATTAGCATTTTGTAACTTATAATTAAATTATTGTTTTATACTCACCCTTGACATAACATTTCTTTACTTATTTATTTTACTAAATTTTCATTAGTTGTTTAAAATTCGTTCCATATACACAGTGTTCATATATTTAGTGATTAACAATTTTGTACATTTTAATTGCAATTTACAGAATTATTTTATTTTTCTTACAATACGTCTTACCACTACAATCACATAGTCTATAATATATCAATTCAAGCAATTCTTAATTTCATATACCAACAGAGATTGACTCTATGTTACTCGAAGTATGTATGTATATTAAAAGAAAATCAAAGTTGGATACTACTCAAATGAGTATAGATATTATATATAAAGAAGAATGAAAAGTAACTCGCCACAAATTTATGGTTTAAAATCCTAATCAAATCTTGCAGCAAGGAATGTAATTATATGGTGCATAGAAAGAAAATTTCGAAAAATTTCTATTTTAAAGAAAATATAAATTATGATGACAAAATAAAATAATGGCAGTGGTCCACTATGAAAAAAAGGAATAATTAGGATAGAGTTCATACACAAGTTAAGTTTTAATAATAAATTTTATGGATTTTTGAAATGGGTTTTTCATTAACCAACCGTGTCAACATTTCTTAAATTATTGAAGTTGCATTTCCTTTTACATTCTCCGCTGTTCTATGTTAACTTAAGAACATTTATTTTATTTTTATAAGTAAAGAGATGTTAGAAGATAGAGAACATTGATTTAAAATCTCTGCTGTAAAATATGTGCTCAAAATTAGTTACACTAGAATTTTCTTTTCTAAATTTTACAATTTTTGGTTGTCTAAACGTATTAATTTTGCGATTATATTCTGGCTGCATGAAAATATAAAATCGGGAAGTGGAATTAGATAACACGAATAACCAAGAAGAAAATTTTAAGTTTTAGAATTCGTTAAAACTTTTAGATGTTTAGTTAGCATTACAGACACTTTGGCGTAAGTGAATAAAATTAGAAACAATTTTATAAATTTGCAACATTCAAAATATTGGGTCTGGGAAAAAGTTCGTGGCGTTTTTTCAGTAAAATTCAACTGGTCCCCGCATGGCGCGTGGACGAATTCATTTAAACCGAATATGCTCCATTATTATCGACAATGTTTCGCCATTTTTTTGGTAGATCCATGATCCCATCGGTGAAAAACTTCTGTGGTTTCTGGTCGAAAAACTGAATCAAGTAGTTTTCACAGGCTTCTTTTGAAACCAACTTAATTCCATTGAGAGAGTTCTGCAGAGATCGAAACAGATGATAGTCAGAGGGTGCTATATCCGGACTGTAAGGTGGGTGCATCAAAACTTCCCAACCAAACTCTCTCAATTTTCGACGGGTCATCAAAGAAGTGTGTGGTCGGGCGTTGTCATGATGGAAGACAACACCTTTCCTATTAATCAATTCGGGCCGTTTTCTTTCAATCGCCTGGCGTAATCTCTCTAGTTGTGCACAGTAGAGTTGAGAATCAATCGTCTGACCAGTTGGAAGTAGCTCGTAGTGGACGATTCCCCTCCAGTCCCACCATACACACAGCATCACTTTTTTTGGCGTCAATGTTGGCTTAGCGAACGCTTGTGACGGCTCACCATCCTTTATCCACGATCTTTTACGCTTCCGATTATCGTACGTAATCCATTTTTCATCTCCGGTTATTAAACGTTTCAGAAACGGCTCGATTTCATTCCGTTTCAGCAGCGCATCGCAGATGTTAATTCGGTCAATCATGTTTTTCACGCTCAACTCATGAGGAACCCATACGTCAAGCTTTTTTTTGTAACCAGCTTTGTGTAAATGGTTCAAAACAGTTTTGTGGTCAATGCCTAGCTCCATGCCAATATCGACACTGCTGATATGCTTATCTTGTTGGACTTTTTCAAGAATTTCATCAGATTTTTCAGTGATTGGACGACCGCAGCGTGACTCATCTTTCACATTGAAATTTCCAGAACGAAAGCGAGCGAACCATTTCCGCGCAACAGATTTCGATAAAGTACCTTCACCGTACACAGCACAAATTTTATCACAAGCCTGCGCAGCGTTCTTCCCCTTATCATAATAATATTGCAGAATATAGCGAAATTTCTCATTATTCTTCTCCATTTTCAAGTGCGAATAACTTTCCAACCACTGCACCGATTACAATGTTTCTACGCTCAAACTAACGTTCGGAAGGTCATCTAAAAAACGAGCCGTCGGTGGTGTGGCTGTGACTTGTTGTTCTTTAGTTATCGGCAACCAATGCCATCTATCGGGAAAAACGCCACGAACTTTTTCCCAGACCCAATATTATGTTTATAGTTGTTTATCAAATCGGGGGGGAATGGAATTGGAAATAGTAGGATAGTTTTATGTCTACACGGGGATAAAAGATGGCACAGTATACAGGAAACTGTTGCCGGTAAATTAGCTATCTTAATAAAAGGGCTTGTTTTGGTTATAGGTATTATATACATATTAGCAAGGGTGAACACATGAATTTGAAGCTTTAAACATATATTTTTAAGTAACAACTTTTATTACTATTTTTTATCTCTTTCAATGTAATAATATATACATTTTAATATTTTTAGAATTATTAAATATGACAAGTAAATGATCTTATGTTGTAAGTTGCAAATTGTAATCAAGAATGGTCTGTGCTTCATGCATTTCTAAAAGCGATGTCGTCCTGATTTCAACACTGGAACAATATTACGAGAAATTCTCAGTTGTTAAATATGACCATTGAGAATAAACACTATACATTTAACATTTGTAGAAGGCATTTTTGAGGCACAATACCTAACGCCAAACAATAGACTAACACCAAATGCTATATCAACACATTATTTACCAGCTAAATCATCTCTTGTAACATTTAAGGGTTCGAACTGTGAAGATGATCGATCTGAAGAGCCTTTAATTGCACTAAAATTGCTAACCTCTGTTCAACGAAAAGTAGCACACCCCTCCGCAACTCGGTTGTCGTAATACCAATCAAACTTGTTCTTGTTTTATACCTTATTTCAAAAGTTTGTTGATTAGCAACTTCGCTACATTACATTCTAAAGGTTCGAACTGTAAAGGTGACTGGTATGATGAACCTTTAATTGCACTTATAAAATTGCTCACTTCTGTACAAGGAAAAGTAGCACAACCCTCTGCAACCCAAGAAATCCTGTTGCCACCATAACTTGCACTATCAGAAGTAAATTTTGATGTCTTGTCTTATATCTGTGGGTGCATTGCAAAGAAAGTGAAACTTTTTTGTAACAGTTGTTCCACATGTTAATGTGTCAAGGAGATGCACCTTCTCAAAAATTTATTGAATTAAAAGAATATGAAGGTTGTTTATTGCTAAAATGTAATTAACATATTATATTCATTTTAAATAAATTCCATGTACATATTAAATGATTTATCTGCAAGCGCTTACACAAAAAAGGCTTAGTAAATAATTTAACTCTGTGACTTTCTTTTTGTTGGCTTTAAAGAATGAGAAAATTTAGCAGACTTAAAGGCATCTGTAATAAAATATTTTATTTATATTATTTTCTTCAATTACAACAAAATTAACAATAGAATTCTACAAGGAAAAGAGCTACCTGGTTCAGATGAATTTCAGCATAGGCTATACAGTTATTATAAAGAACTTAAAAACTAAAATAATACAAAAAGTTGTTTTTTTTATTACTCACATGTATATAAGTTAAAAAGAAGAGAAACATATTTAAATTTTTAGTGATATTTACGAATTTTAAAATTTATTTGGTTGTAAAAAATAATAGAAATACCATGTTCAATCCAAATAAATCAAATAGCAATGTAATAAACCTATAAAAAATATATAAGTTAAGATGAAAAATTAGGTATTTTTCATTTTAATTTATATATTTCTTGATACACTTAAAAATATTAAATAGAATCAATTTTCAAATAAATTCAATTTATTGAATTGAAACACACTGTATTTATATGAAAGAGAACAATATATAATGAAATGTTTACATATAACACATGTTATTATATTTAAGAAATTTTATATGAAATGTTTCCTCTTCATGATATCTGTCCTGAAACCTTGTATTGAATGCTCTTTAAAAGCAGCTCCGCGAAGAAGCAATCATCCCCCATGGTAGTAATCCGAACGTCGTCAGTAATCGAAGTGATAGCGACTCAATCGCAATGTACAAATTAAAACAGGTGCATTAGAATTTGTAGGTTAAGATTATTAACAAAATAATTCTGCTTATTACATACAGTTCTTTTATTTATTTGCGAAACTTTACAAATGCAGTAAAAGGTATTCGTAAAGTTTCCCAAATAAATATATTTCAAGTAACAGGTACATATTAAAAATAAAAATGCAAATATTTAGAAATTTCAACATTCTATAATTCAAGGAAAGTAAACTGTATTCAAAGATAATAAATTAATGTACGAAACAAAGGAAACGGAAAAAGCGAGGCGCTCGACCAACCTCCGCTAAAGAATAAAATACGTGTAAAAAGGATCCACTCAATGCTATCAGGGTGTTGCGTTAAAAGATAAACAGCGAATCGATTAAAGAAATAAGTAAATAAACACAATTTAATAAATACGATACCATTGCAGGAAAACAGTTTACTTATTATTAAAATCCCATTGCAAGATTTTTATTACTTTCTCTTCTGATTCATATCATTATATACGCTGTGACCTTTCACATAACCAACACCTAAATAAATGTATAGACAAACAGCGAAAAGAAAACTAAGAAAGAAATAATACAATAATATCGACAACACTCCTCATGTCCGAACAGACGTCATCAGTTTTCTGGCAGTCTTAGCCTACCCTTAACGGGAGTGACTGCCCACTTGTTACGTACGGTCCCACCGACACCCCCAGTAGGTTACTAACTCGAAAGAAAACTGTTGATCATCACCGTTCGGTACCATAACCTACTACCAACTCCTAAACAAATCTAATCAAAGAAAACTGAATCTACTTGATCATCACGAACCTACTCATGTCCGAACAGACGTCATAACCTGCTACCAACTCCTGATCAACAAATCTAATCAAAGATGTAATCAAAGATGTTTCTAATTTGCGAATCTACCACAGAGAATAATTGGATAAAAAACGAGAGGAAAACTTTCTTATGAGTGTAACATTATTTTCCCTTTCTACTCATGTCCGAACAGACGTCATCTGTTTTCTGTCAGTTTTGGCCTACCTTTAACGGGAGTGACTGCCCACTTGTTACGTACGGTCCCACCGACACCCCCAGTAGGTTACTAACTCGAAAGAAAACTGTTGATCATCACCGTTCGGCGCCATAACCTGCTACCAACTCCTAAAAAAATCTAATCAAAGATGTTTCTAATCTGCGAATCTACCACAGAGAATAATTGAACAAAAAACGAGAGGAAAACTTTCTTATTCCGTGTACACATTATTTTCCCAAGAAATAATGCCGACGACTACTACTCATGTCCGAACAGACGTCATCAGTTTTCTGGCAGTTTTGGCCTACCTTTAACGGGAGTGACTGCCCACTTGTTACGTACGGTCCCACCGACACCCCCAGTAGGTTACTAACTCGAAAGAAAACTGTTGATCATCACCGTTCGGCGCCATAACCTACTACCAACTCCTAAACAAATCTAATCAAAGATGTTTCTAATTTGCGAATCTACCACAGAGAATAACTGGACAAAAAACGAGAGGAAAACTTTCTTATGCCGTGTACACATTATTTTCCCAAGAAATAATACCGACGACTACTACTCATGTCCGAACAGACGTCATCAGTTTTCTGGCAGTTTTGGCCTACCTTTAACGGGAGTGACTGCCCACTTGTTACGTACGGTCCCACCGACACCCCCAGTAGGTTACTAACTCGAAAGAAAACTGTTGATCATCACCGTTCGGCGCCATAACCTACTACCAACTCCTAAACAAATCTAATCAAAGATGTTTCTAATCTGCGAATCTACCACAGAGAATAATTGGACAAAAAAACGAGAGGAAAACTTTCTTATTCCGTGTATGCACTATTTTCCCAAGAAATAATACCGACGGCCACTACTCAGGAATTTTGTGAATTATGATGAAAATTAAGTATTTTTATATGCGTATTAGTAAATTGTTTTGTAACACGATGTATGTATATAAATTAGGAAAGAATGAAAAAATTCTACCTTTCTCATTCGGGTCCCGCTCCGCTCCCTGACAATGTCTCAGATTTGAATTGGACGAGTGATGAAATACCTGAAATAATATATTTAAAATCATATCATATTTAAATATCTAAATCCTACATATTAAACGCACGTATATTGTTGAGTTGTTTAAATGTTATTCATTGAAATATAATAGTGTAAAGACAAGAAACGTTACATAGGATAATATAAAATTTTTAGCGTTCAAAAATTAAATAATAACTTACCTTGAGATTGTAATAGACGCTAATATTAACTTTCAAAAAAGAAACATCTCAAATCCACGCCACATCTTCATACTTTTTCTTCGTCACTTCGAACGCGCACGGCAAAAGCCTAGGTCCCACGCCACATTTCCATATCTCCATACTTTTTTCACGCATTTCTGAATATTCTAGAAATTTTAATATAAAACCAAAAATAAGTCCATTTTCTTCGCAAAACTGTATAAATGTGACCCCGTCATTAATAATATCTGCACTATTTATTAAAAACATGTAAATTACTTTTAATATCCGTATATTCATTGTTGCTTAGCGAAAAAATAATACAAAAGTCACGTAATCAGTCAATGGACATTTTTTTTGTAGTGACGTAAAATAAACCATGGCAATCTTAAAAACTTCTAATTTAAAGTCAATATTAAATACGAATTTCTTTACACATTGAGATGCTACTTGATTATTTATCACTATTTTAAGTTAATTCGTTTTTGGGGAATTTATAATCTATACATGATCTCAAATATTTGTATCGCAATTTATACATATACACGCGAAAGCACATTAATTAATTTTAATAACGCGTTTGAAAGAAATACCTTCTCATCGCTTCGAACACGCACAGCAAAGACGCAGATTCCGCGCACATCTCCATACTTGTTTCCTGCATTCCTGAGTATTCTAGAAATTTTAATATAAAACCAAAAATAAGTCAATTTTCTTCGCAAAACTGTATAAATCTAATGACCCCGTCATTAATAATATCTTCACTATTTATTAAAAACCATATAAATGACTTTTAATATCCATAATTTAAAATTTTCCACGCATTAATTGTTGTTGAGCGAAAAAATAATGCATAAGTCACATGACAGTCGTTCGGCACTTTTTGTCGTGACATAAAATAATCCATGGCAATCTTAAAAACTTCTAAGTCAATATTAAATATGAATTTTTTTACACATTAAGAAGCTACTTGATTATTGATTACAATTTTAAGTTAACTCGTTTTTGGGGGTTTCTAATGTATACATTTAACTCAAATATTTGTATTACAATTAATACATATAGCACATTGACGAGCGACTGGCAGAGCATATCAAATTCAAATTGCTATGAAAATTATTGCTCGCATGATAATACCAACACATTCTATATTAGAATACTAATATACGCCTACCTTTGCAATGATATTACTGCAACTACTCTTCAAACACTTAGTAAATATTGCCGGAATTCAGCTTCTGTAAAAAATGAATTTTTACACGAAGAAATTTAATGGTTCAAATACAAAATCGCGACATTTGTCTACATATGAATTGAATCTCGAATATTACATGACTTAGACAGTACATTATTTTGTAATACGTTCTAAAAGTTACCTTCTCTTCCCTTCAAACACGGTCAAATTATGAACAGAACGCCATATCTTTTATATCTGACGTTTGTTGGGCATTATACATTCGTACAACAAAAAATGAATCTTTTTTTGTATATTTGTTACTGTGTGGATTCTATTTGATCTATTATTGAAAATATTTGCAAGCTGTTTTGATTTTAAACGCGATTATTATTGTTTACAGAAAAATAATGCATAAAACACGTGATAACTTGATCAGAAATTTTATCGTGATCTAAAGTCAAACATGGCAACCTTAGAAATTTCTAATTTAAAAATCAAAATTCGACGTCGAATTTTTAACGAATTAAGATACTAGTTAATTATATGTCGTCCTATGCTAATTCTATTTTTTGTGATTTAAGCTATATATGCAACCCAAATATCTAACTCACAATTCACACCGCTAAAGCAAAATGTATTAAATTATAATAGTTTTGAAATTAATCGTTCGCATAATAGTACTTATACATATTTAAATAATTATGAACCTATCATTACATTAATTTTTAAAATCAGAAAATCGATGAACATATTTTTTTCAACAATTTTGCTTATAACATTTACCGAGCACGGATTTGTATTTTATAAAATATAAAAGAAAGACAGCATTGATAACTAGTAAAGCTTCAGTTTTTAATTACATTCTACATTTTGCTAATGTGCAAACTATACTATATATTATTTTTCAAATTTTTAGAGACAATGGACAAAGGACATCTTTTAAAAAGTGTCTGTAAATCAAGGGAAACATTTGTCTCCAAAATCTAAAAATATATGTATATAGCGCAGCCCCACGATGGAAAAAAAATGCAATTAGATATCGAAGAAAAACTAATAAGAAATATATTAAAACAAATAATATGATACAAATACAAGCTAAAAATAGATTTCCAAAGTATTGTCGTTTAAAAATAAAGGCAAATATCATTATTATGTTAAATTTATGTGTATTCTTTACTTAATTGAAAATATAATGTACCATATTAATAAACGATCTTAGATCAATAGTAAGCACATTTACATTTTTATTTAAAAATTGTTTGTCATTGTACAACTGCAAATTTGTGAATAAAAATATAAATTTGTTATAGAAATAAGAATAAAAATTTAAAAATAATAGGAAATAATCCCATAAAATTAGTTTTCGTTCCTATCAATAGATGGCGATATTAACGAAGGATTGTGTGTCACATTGTTCTTTAGTTTAAATTAGAATGATTTGTGGTTATATGTTGTTATGATACGGCAGGCTTCATTGTTTGTCGATGTTTTGGGTTTCATAATTGGCAAGAAGGGATGTGATTTTCTGCTTTGTTTGATTGAAGTGATTTTTTTTAACATTTTAAGACGAGGTGGGTGTTTACCTATATAATAAGTAATTAAATTCGCTATTGTTAATAGTTCGTTGACTTGTTTATTTTGTAAATGTCTTATAATTTGA
>JAVIWB010002345.1:0-10597 GCA_031893035.1 Dermolepida albohirtum
AGCTATTTTCATATATTGAAATTTATGAATAGAAAGAGATTTTTAAAATAAAAGTCATAAATTTCTAATTTTTAAGGTCTTAATTTCTTCCTGAAGTTCTTTGCTGATCATATACATGATTGTTGAAGTTGGCATTCTCTTTTAGCTGGCTGCTTTTTTTAACTTCTATGGTCCTGTTTCACCGGCTTTACATATTAGTTTTAAAAATTTCTAACTGACGGGCCAGCAAATACATTTTTTCTCGGTTGACCCCACAATTTTATGCAACTTCATCTTTAAAAATGACCGTCAACCATTAATACCTTTCTTTGTTTTTTTATGAAAATTTTCCTTGCAACTTTAGAACCCCTGACATTCTTTCCTAATGTTTTTTTGGATTTGCTTTGTCCCTTTTTTCCATACTGTTCCCACTGGGAAAAAATAACATTCCACCTAACCGATAAAGCTAAAAACAATTTTGCACTTTACGCGAAAGGGGAATGTTAATTAACGCACTTTCTTCGTTATTCAACTCGCGGCAAGTTCAGCTGAGTTCCTTAGGAGAGCTAGTTGACTTACTGTGAACCCACTGGGATTTTTTCCCAAAGTAAAAATCTACTTAAGAACGGTGAACTTCGCGGATAATAATAATAATCGCAATACTATACAAAGAAAAAATACTACAATTTGTTTCATTTATTAAATTTAATCAGTGGACCATTGCTCGTAGAACATTCAAAAATTTAAAATATTGTCTATATAAAACTATATATTATATTTTGATTTTGAAAAAAATATGATTTCATACCACAAAGTAAATTATATATACAATGTACGGCAAAAATAATTACTGAATATTAAACGTAAATAACGAAGCAACCCTAGGAGATATTCAAAACTTATTTCGTAACTTGAAAGAGCAATATTTTATTTCATTTATTTTACATACTCCACTTGAGCGGCAGTTCTCCGTGCAACTTCTGATCGTACAGATGCTAAGGATTTCCAGCTGAAACCAACGATGTACAATATCCAGCTATATGGTTCTAACAAGATGTGTCACTGCATACACAACAAGGTCATTGTTGAAACTCCTAAAAGAAGTTTTCCCGGGCATCTGGTCTTCTTACAAAATGACAACTTGCAAATTCTTCCACAAGCGATACCTAAAGGCTCGAGTCTGCCAACGGAAAAGACTTTAAAAACTGTCATCCAAAAAATCGAAGAAATTTTTAGACATACCAAAAGAGTAATTTTGATCTTCGGGAAGAGACTTCAGCATTACTAAAAAAGGGCTGTCGGTATTTGAAGGAATCATTTTCAAAATACACCGATGATGTACGTGTACGCGTATGTGAAGTCCATACCGTTTCTGCCTTTTTAAGTCCGCCATCGATTTATTAAAAATTTTATTATGCGTGTCTTACATCATAGATGAAGGGGTTTTTAAATGTAAAAACATTTTCCCTTCCCGCGAAAATTTTTGACATATATAAATTATCTAATGGTGCAAACTTTTCACCAAGTGCTCCGTCACAACAGCTATAAACAAGATAAGTAATTCAAAAATTTTAAAATTATTTATTTTTCTTTATTTTATGCATCGCCAATTTTAATTTGTTTCGCTCACATCTATCGATACGTAGATACGTACTTACTACAACCGATTCTAACCTGTCGCGCCGAGGGAAAATATAAGCCTGTTCATCACATACTATAGAATTGAATAAATTTAAAGATATATAAAATACGTGAGATGTCATGCACAGTTGGACATAAAGGGCGCCACTAATCCAATGCCACTACCAAAAATTAACCTCTATCTTTATTTAACCTAAATTCAAAATTTCATAGTATAGTGTTGGAGCTCAATAATGTCAAAATTGACAATTTTTAAAAAATGGAATTAAACCCCAAATATTTTCGCGGAATAATTTCTTTTAATTTCTAAGACAATTATCTCAACAAGAATGCCTTGCCGAGTTGGTTTCTATTTTCAGCAACGAAGCACCACATCGGTTAACAATTTCTGGTTGGTATGAAGAATGGAAACGTGGACGGATTAGTCCTAGCAACGATCCAAGAGCTTGTTCACCAAAAACGGCAGTCACTAGAAAAACGTCGATGCTGCGCGCAAGATCGTCAACGAAGATCGACATGTGACATGCTACATGTCACATGTGATGCCGTTTAAGCATTATTAGGTATTTCAAAGCCCTCAATTGAAAAATTTTGCATAAAGAATTGTGTTTAAAAAATTATTTTCCCGTTGGATACCACATTTGTTGATCAAAGAATAGAAATCAGCTAGGGTGAATCGGTGTCAAAAAATTAGATCGCTTTAACGCCGGAAATTCTAAAAATTTGGTCAAAATTGTCAATGGTGATGAATCTTGGATTTGCGCATACGAGCCAGAAAATAAATTAATTTTGAAAAAGAATGTTACTGCTATTTAGTGTGCAACCATTTATTTGCCGCAAGTCATGCTGATTCAAAAAACCAACCCTGAATAGCGAATCATCTTCCGCCAAGCAATGCAACAAAACTCGAATTTTTGGACCATCCTCCGTACAGTCCTGACCTAAGCCCCAACGATTTCTTTACCTTTCCCAAAATCAAGAACGGACTGCATGGTCAAAATTTTCAGTCATCAGAAGGAGCAGTCGATGCCTTCAAAAACGCCATTTTGACTGTACTAATAAACGAGTGAAGTCTTTAAAAGCTATCTACTGTTTTATTCCTTTTTATGTTGAAAACTTAAAAGACAACCCACGTATTATCGCAACTTTATATAGTTTTGTAGGACTTCATAAATTATTCAATCTTGTAATACATTCTTTTATAACCAAGAACCTGCGAAAAAAGTAAACAAACATATGGAACTATTTACATTTTTACTACACTTTTATATATAATTAACAAATTGGAACAGCAATAATCTAAAGGTAAAATATGTGTACAAAAACTTATTTAAGTAATGCAATCCTAATCACTAAGGAGATAAGAATTGCATTATTTACTAATATTTACTCATACCTATTAAATAATTTAAATTTTGTATTCCTTTCAATCATGTAGTGTACATAAGTATGTACATACATAATAAAATATGCGTAAGTGCGTGGGCAATATCGGTCTGCCGAAAACAAACCTGTAGCAAACAAAGCGCACTCACTGCTGGTGCATTCCCGAAAAACTATTCAGATTTTTTTAGCTGTTGTCATAATTCAAGATGTTTCGGTATAAGATGCACCGTGCGTGCGTCCCGTCCATGCTACTCTTTTCCCCTACTACTACCGTTTTCTTTTTCTCAAATATACATTTTCACCTCCCCCCATGCAAACGCGTTCCCTTACTCTGACGACACGAACGACGGTTCCGAAACATTATTTCATCTTAATTGAAGGCCTGAAACATTCTGGTGCCCGTTGACCGTTATAGCAACGTGGAGCTTTCAGTAGACAGTGCTTGCTCAGTTAAAGAGACACGCGCGCGTGTGCCAAAAGAGTTAGTAGTGACTTAAGACAGTGCTACCATATGCGTTATTATGTTTAAAAGCTCCCGACCTAAGTAATCTGATGGATCGGTATTCTATTAACTGAAGACTTCGCACAATTGTTAACATTTTTTTCTAAGTGAAAAAAGAAGGTAGGTGTTTTTTTTTTTAGTGTAAATTTTAAAATATGCATGAATAAATGTAAAAAAGAGAAAATAAACGAAACAAGTAAAAGATAAACTAAGTAGTTGTTTATAAGAATAAAATAATAAATAATAATTTAATTCAGGTAACTTTATTGTGAAAATCTATTACACCGTCATTTATTTAAAACTTTTAATAAATATCTTCATTTATATATACAATTTATTATTGATATAGTTAATTTATATTTGTAACTGTTTAACCTGTCTTCAAGTTGTTTTCTTTTATTTTCACTTGTCGAAGTTTCTTATAAATTACAATTATTCCCATATAAACAATGTTTTATGTTTATAATATTAACAATCTAGAAAAGAAAATATATAACTTCCAGACGTTTTATGTAGTAGTCAGTACAAAAATAAAATAAAAAACGTCAAAATAAATTAAGGTTTTATAACAACAGTGTGTATTTTACAGATGCTGTGCATAGATTACTAAGATATCTTAGTTTAGTAAAAGTCGACTGTATTTTTGTAGTATTATAAATGTGTTAATATTATATAAAAACATTTTTAAAATGTCAACCAACATTAAAATACCATCAGTTCTTTCTAACTTTCTTATAATAACAATAAATAGCAATGAAAGAAATTACACTTTCTTTGAAAAAATTATTGATTTTTAATAATACACAAATATTTATATTTATTTAATGAGTCCTAATTTGAATTTATTCTAAAATATTTTTTCAAGAAATTATACTTGCGCAATAATATATTATTTATTCCTGACAGTTCGTTTACTTTGCCGTTTTAAAAACAATTTGAATGATTACTGAAAGTTATAAAACTTTTTTTTAAAAAAAGGAACGCACCTCCCAAAAGTAAATGTGTTTTTCTTCTCAAGTAACAGAGATATTCCCCAAATAAAATCCAAGTTGTTTATTAAAAATTAATAAATAATTCACTAATTAATGTGTGAGTTGTGTCCCCTATGTATAAAATTAAAATGTTTCTTACCTAATTGTATTATTCAGGTTGTTATATTTGATATTTCATAACTCTACATTAAGAAGTGAATATTGTTCGAAGCATTCATCAAAATTATATACATAGTTGCAGAATGAATTTTAGAATCCTTATTAACTACAGAAAACATTTAATATGTTTTTAAATAGGCTTTTTGTTGATCATTTCCTCTGAATTTATATAGCCCTGAGAAAGATTGATGATATTTGGTGGTTTAACTTTTTGTTTCTCCCTCTTTCGCATCCCTCCACAGTTTCACCCCAATTACAAATTTGCAATCTCCAAGCTACGGGTAATTATTATGCCCAAGCTCGTGGGGCGACTTAGTACTTTGATTGTTGGTATTCACCTTAACGTGACGGAAAATTAGAGAAATGTCAAAAAAAGTAGCCTGGATTATAGGAGCCTCATAGTAAATAATAACCACTAAAATTTTAAACTATCGTATTATACCTAGGTTTAGGTTTTTTCATTTTAATTCTTTACAGATCTATACATAGGAAGACTGTTACAAAACGAGAGTTATACAAAAATTTTGTCCTTTTTAATAACTGCACGACAACTTTAAACAATTACGTAATTTATAACCTGCATATATGCACATATGTATGTACAGAAGGTACTAAAAAAACTACGATATGCATATATATCCAAAACTTTCTACAAATTCGCTCACAAATTATTTTAATAACTAATTCCATATTTGTAGATATGAAAGCCCAAGCACTGTGCAGAAATATCAGTATAATAATTTTAGAGTATGCTGCAATATTCTTTAATAACAAGAAAATCCCCAAAACTACGCAAAATACAAGGAGTCACAATTGATAAAAAGATTTAATTAGTCTAGATTATTTGTTTAATAAATATTAATATTACGATGTTGAATTATATCGTCTGCCATCTAAGGTGTTGTTGAATTTGATGGAACCTGTGGTTGATTGATTACCCTTATGTTTTAATTGGGAAAGGGGTTATATATCAACCTTAGTGATCAAATCTAAGGTGTTTTCTTTTCTGTATCCAGGGTATTTGCATATTTAGTTTCTTTATTTCCAATCGGTATATACTAGAAATAGTTTTGGTAGCATAAAAATAGTTACAATAACTTTGTGTAATTTCAATAACTATTTTTTATCCCAATTTTGCGAAGGCAAAGCTATGGGCTCTATTTAATACAAGAACTTTTACAATTCTCTTAGATGCAAATAATGTTTCTTTCGCTTTCTCTGTATTTCTTTATAAACAAAATTCTATATCGAAAACGTTTTCTAAAAATTTATCATTTTGAATTTACATTTTCTTGACGAAAATATTGATACGGTTATATGCACAACCATATTTTAATAAATATGGAAACATCTTTTTGACTAAAATTTCTTTGAAGTATAATAAAAAGTATTTTTTCTTTTACGGTAATGGAAAGAATAGAAAAGCTTGAGACTAAGGGAAAAAATAAAGTAGAAAAGGTCACAGTTGTTTCCATCCTGGAAATTCTTGCAAAATGAAAAAAAAAAAGGCATTCGCTACCTGCTTTCTTCATTCATATAAATTTCTTATACATAAATTAAATCTCTGAAATTGTAATAAAAATTTCCAGCTAATAGAGACATGATTATTTCAAATTTATTGATAAAATGATCCACATCTTTACAAGAAATTCAAATTCCCTTACAAAATCCTTACTTTTGTTCTCAACGTACATTTAGTATTTATCACAAATAGATAACACACAGATTAATTACATGGTTGTACTATACTTTGCATTGAAAATATTAATTAGAATATTTGTATATTACCTACTAATTACTGAAAAATATGTAACTATAAACAATTCTCATAAAAGAGGGTTAAAATTTTTTATCCTTTTCTCCACCATGTATTACATCTAACTTTAATGAAAGTACGTAATTGAAAGAAAACGTTTATTTGACAACACTTTTTTAAAAACCTCAAAATTATTTTAAAGGCATCAATATTAACGACTGATGAACAATACATAATTGAAACTTTTAAAACAAAAAAATTAATTTAAGGTTTAGCCAATAATATTCCTTCTTGTATAATAATGGCAACGCTTTTTACGTACGCCTTACGAGTCTTCCCGTAAAACTAATTTTATTAACGCTATCCCAAATTATTTTATTCTTTTGAGTTTTCTAGAACCCAGTATTAATTAAAAGCTAAATTATCTTAATGGTTATATCTTGATGAAGTTCTTCGTGCTTCTTGGCGATTCTTTTAATTTGTGTTTTCATTTCTAAACTTTCATAAGTATATGCAGTTCACTTCACTACATTTAATATTCCAGAGATTATGAACCATTTTTAACACTTGTTCTGAAACTGTTAAATGATGTGTACATTGCGATAATTGTTGATGTTGATTTTGAAAACCTCAAAAATTTTATCCATACATCCACATAGACTTTAGTAGCTAGGTGTAGATGGTAAATTGTTATACATAGATGAGTAGCGTTTCGTAATCAACCATCATATACATCTTGTAAAAAAGAACTTTTTTAAAATAAAAAGAAAGGTTTACTATTTTCGTAAAATTCATTTTTTTTGTCAAAGTAGTCGCCTTCAGCTTCAACACAAATTTGTACACGGCCAATTAACATGTCGAATGAATTTATAAGTTCACCTTTATAGATGTGTTCAAGATCACTGTCGACGCCATTTTAATGGCTTCGATTTCGGCATAAAGCTGTTTTTTCATTGGCAAATGTAGTTTGGCGGATAGATGAAATCACACGGGATTAAATCCGATGAATACGGCTAATGGTTGATAATTAAAATGCCATTTGTAGACAGTCAGTGATAAGCGACGAGCGATGAGATGGTGCATTATCATGTAACAAACGCCAGCTATCATTTTGACGATATTGAGGGCACACACGACGAATCCGTCAAAGGACCCCATAGCACCAAGAAAATATACAGCATTACCTGTTCGACTAGTTGGTACAAACTCTTTGTGCAGTATGCTTTTCAATCTAAAAACAAATCAACATTGTTTCATTTTGACTTCTCCAAACGGCTTTTCTTCGGTCTTTCTTAGCTTGGTTGCTTCCATTCAGAGCTTTACCCCTGGTCTCTGGATTATATTAAAACACTACATCTCATCGCGATTTACTAATACTTTGAGTTTTCGTCCTTCTTTGAATCTTTAGTCAAGTCCGTACAATGTTGAATTCGGAGGAATTATTGATCATCAATTAGCTTGTGTGGTCAAACCTTTACAAATCTTTTGCATTCCCAAATGCTGTGTCAAAATGCAATGAATTAAATCTTTGGAAATATCTAATTCCATTCCCACGTATCACAATGAGGATTTCCGCTCATTTCTGATAAATTCACACACAAGTTCGATGTTAGTTTCTGTAACCATAGATTTTGTTGCACCAGGATGTTCGTCGTTATTTATGTCCGTACATCGTCTTTAAATCGTTTATACCATTCTTACACACTCGTACGTGATAAGCATTCATCACCATACACTTGTTTCATCAAATTAAACGTTTCAGTAAACGATTTGCCGCGTTTAAAACAGAACTTGATGTTTGCTCTTTGTTCAAAGTTCATTTTTCGACCAACGCCAAAGACACGCTGTTACTTTATATGCAATTTCTTGCTTTAATGGTGCAAAAGTATGATTTTGACATAACATTGGTGAAAGATTTGCTTTACCGACGCAAATTTTTTTTTAAAAGATGCCGCCACTAAATAGTTATTGTAAGAAAAAGCTATATTTGCCATTATTATCTTTGTTTTTATTCCATTGTTTATTCTATCATTGAATATATATTTTGATTTAAATTTACCAAGATTCTCAAGTTTATAATTTACAACTTTCATTGCCGTGGTTTAGGTTTGCTAATGTTTTATCTTATTTTCTAATCTATTTATGATCTTAACTATTCCAGTAGCGACTTCTTTATGCTATTTAATTATAAAGTAAACCAAAAATTATGTTTAAAGTTCATTTTTTCCCGTAAGTGCTTTGAAGGGATATACTGGAATAGTTCTAGTACAAAAGAAAGGATGGTGGTACGCAACCTTATCGATCACTTGTCTTGACGGCAACATTGTTCATCAGTTTTCTAACAGATTGTACTTTAATAAACACAATTACTATCGATCAAGTAAACAATTGTACATTTGCTTAATCATGAACAAAATGAACTTGTTACGATGGTGGTGGTATGTCTTCTTGTATACAAGAGTTTTAAATTTTAGTTAATAAATCTAAGCATGGCACTATCGGTAGACCAAAAACAACTTCCTGAAGAAAAAAATGGAAAAAGTCCATAAAATCGTGATGAATAAAAGCCGAGTAAGGTTGAGAGAGTAGTAAGAAAGTATGCATCTCATCTAAGGACAGAAGAAAGCTTAATGCAGACTGATGTCGTATCTGTTAATAGTCCACCAAAAGTGAGTGAGAATGGTTATTTTGCAACGTTTAGACATATTCAAACGCAATGAGGGATTTTTTAACATTTTATAATTGTCAATGAAACATGGATACATTACTAGATCAAAGTGCAGTGGACAAAATACGGTGAGTCGACTCCAAAATATCAACTTCCGTCTGTTTTAAAAGTGATACTACTTTTATTGCTTTGGGTTTCCGGGGTGGGAAACCCCGTCACAGAACTGCCGACGTTTCGTACCCATTTTTAGGGACATTTTAGGGCGAACTACTGCACTGAAACTGATTTTAGTGCAGTAGTTAGCCCCCGAAAAAGCCCTACAAAAGGGTACGAAACGTCGGCGTATCAGGACGCGGTTCCCGCCCCGGAAACCCAAAGCGATACTGGACCACGACCGCGGAAGTCTACGTACCAAATTGATAGTCTTTCTTTTGGGATTTCAAAGGAATATTTTTTTGTGACCACTTGCCAGACGAAGACAATAACAGACATGTCTTATTTGTGGTTTTTAAAAAATTTTTTTCTTTAATCAGTTTTAAAGACCTCACATACTAAAGAAAAAAATCTTGTACAACCAAGACAAGGCTTCGTTCCACAAGTTGGTAAATCGGTGGCGTAGCTGCAATAAAACTACGAGCTCATTTAATTGATCGTAATGTATTAATAAATTTGTCACTGTCGATTTCTTCCTGTTCCGAAACTTCAAGAAATAGTTAACTGAAAGAAATTCTTATCGAATACTACAATCATCAAAGCTGGAAAAAGATATTAAAAGGTTAGATAGTTTTAATTTTATTTATTTTTTTTGAAGGGTTGATCGGTATCTAAAAACTTACTAAAAGCGTGGAGATAAAGAATTGAAAAAAAAATAAATACCATGTTCCTCAAAAAGTTCTTCTAATCTATTTTTGTAGGAAGGCAACGGTCAATATTTTTTACGTAATATTAATTTTAAAAATTTTTTTTGATCAGCATTTTTATTACGAAAACTCTGTTTTTTTTCATAAAACAGCATCATTAAATCATTATTACGTTTTTATGTACATGTGTTTCAAATAAATAGTATGTTGTGGGGGCTGTGAGATTTGACATGGTGAGGCAATAGAATAATAAATATTCAAAATTGTTTACAATTGATTAATAAACTCTATATACCTACTACATATAAAAACAGTTTATATATATATATATATATATATAGGGCTTCCAGTACAAACAGGGCTGCCAGACGTGAACTGAGCCCTTTTGGCCCCTTTGATTTTTAAGGGAAAACGAAGTTTAAAGCAAACCCTTGTGAAACGAAAATAAATATTTTAAAAAATCAAACAAATTCTAAAAACATTAATCGAAAATAAGAAATAATTTCTAGGATTTAAAAATAAAAAATAAATACATTCCTATTATAATATAAAATTTAATAATATAACAAATATATACATATATATGTATATATATATATAAATCAACAACAATCCAATAACAAAATTTCAAAATTACATACAAAAAGAAAATAT
>JAVIWB010002346.1:0-10500 GCA_031893035.1 Dermolepida albohirtum
CGCTACATGTAAGCTCTGCCTGATGGCGTTCTAAGGTCGCTAATAACTTCGGAACGAGAAGAGATACAATGTTCTGGTTTGAAGCAGCGTAACAGTCGTGTCACAATCTATAAGTACACACCTAAAAAACAATCACTTTTGAAAGTCAGTTTCCGACTAACGCTACATGTAAGCTCTGCCTGATGGCGTTCTAAGGTCGCTAATAACTTCGGAACGAGAAGAGATACAATGTTCTGGTTTGAAGCAGCGTAACAGTCGTGTCACAATCTATAAGTACACACCTAAAAAACAATCACTTTTGAAAGTCAGTTTCCGACTAACGCTACATGTGAGCTCTGCTTGATGGCGTTCTAAGGTCGCTAATAACTTCGGAACGAGAAGAGATACAATGTTCTGGTTTGAAGCAGCGTAACAGTCGTGTCACAATCTATAAGTACACACCTAAAAAACAATCACTTTTGAAAGTCAGTTTCCGACTAACGCTACATGTGAGCTCTGCTTGATGGCGTTCTAAGGTCGCTAATAACTTCGGAACGAGAAGAGATACAATGTTCTGGTTTGAAGCAGCGTAACAGTCGTGTCACAATCTATAAGTACACACCTAAAAAACAATCACTTTTGAAAGTCAGTTTCCGACTAACGCTACATGTGAGCTCTGCTTGATGGCGTTCTAAGGTCGCTAATAACTTCGGAACGAGAAGAGATACAATGTTCTGGTTTGAAGCAGCGTAACAGTCGTGTCACAATCTATAAGTACACACCTAAAAAACAATCACTTTTGAAAGTCAGTTTCCGACTAACGCTACATGTGAGCTCTGCCTGATGGCGTTCTAAGGTCGCTAATAACTTCGGAACGAGAAGAGATACAATGTTCTGGTTTGAAGCAGCGTAACAGTCGTGTCACAATCTATAAGTACACACCTAAAAAACAATCACTTTTGAAAGTCAGTTTCCGACTAACGCTACATGTGAGCTCTGCCTGATGGCGTTCTAAGGTCGCTAATAACTTCGGAACGAGAAGAGATACAATGTTCTGGTTTGAAGCAGCGTAACAGTCGTGTCACAATCTATAAGTACACACCTAAAAAACAATCACTTTTGAAAGTCAGTTTCCGACTAACGCTACATGTGAGCTCTGCTTGATGGCGTTCTAAGGTCGCTAATAACTTCGGAACGAGAAGAGATACAATGTTCTGGTTTGAAGCAGCGTAACAGTCGTGTCACAATCTATAAGTACACACCTAAAAAACAATCACTTTTGAAAGTCAGTTTCCGACTAACGCTACATGTGAGCTCTGCTTGATGGCGTTCTAAGGTCGCTAATAACTTCGGAACGAGAAGAGATACAATGTTCTGGTTTGAAGCAGCGTAACAGTCGTGTCACAATCTATAAGTACACACCTAAAAAACAATCACTTTTGAAAGTCAGTTTCCGACTAACGCTACATGTGAGCTCTGCTTGATGGCGTTCTAAGGTCGCTAATAACTTCGGAACGAGAAGAGATACAATGTTCTGGTTTGAAGCAGCGTAACAGTCGTGTCACAATCTATAAGTACACACCTAAAAAACAATCACTTTTGAAAGTCAGTTTCCGACTAACGCTACATGTGAGCTCTGCTTGATGGCGTTCTAAGGTCGCTAATAACTTCGGAACGAGAAGAGATACAATGTTCTGGTTTGAAGCAGCGTAACAGTCGTGTCACAATCTATAAGTACACGCCTAAAAAACAATCACTTTTGAAAGTCAGTTTCCGACTAACGCTACATGTGAGCTCTGCTTGATGGCGTTCTAAGGTCGCTAATAACTTCGGAACGAGAAGAGATACAATGTTCTGGTTTGAAGCAGCGTAACAGTCGTGTCACAATCTATAAGTACACACCTAAAAAACAATCACTTTTGAAAGTCAGTTTCCGACTAACGCTACATGTGAGCTCTGCTTGATGGCGTTCTAAGGTCGCTAATAACTTCGGAACGAGAAGAGATACAATGTTCTGGTTTGAAGCAGCGTAACAGTCGTGTCACAATCTATAAGTACACACCTAAAAAACAATCACTTTTGAAAGTCAGTTTCCGACTAACGCTACATGTGAGCTCTGCTTGATGGCGTTCTAAGGTCGCTAATAACTTCGGAACGAGAAGAGATACAATGTTCTGGTTTGAAGCAGCGTAACAGTCGTGTCACAATCTATAAGTACACACCTAAAAAACAATCACTTTTGAAAGTCAGTTTCCGACTAACGCTACATGTGAGCTCTGCTTGATGGCGTTCTAAGGTCGCTAATAACTTCGGAACGAGAAGAGATACAATGTTCTGGTTTGAAGCAGCGTAACAGTCGTGTCACAATCTATAAGTACACACCTAAAAAACAATCACTTTTGAAAGTCAGTTTCCGACTAACGCTACATGTGAGCTCTGCCTGATGGCGTTCTAAGGTCGCTAATAACTTCGGAACGAGAAGAGATACAATGTTCTGGTTTGAAGCAGCGTAACAGTCGTGTCACAATCTATAAGTACACACCTAAAAAACAATCACTTTTGAAAGTCAGTTTCCGACTAACGCTACATGTGAGCTCTGCTTGATGGCGTTCTAAGGTCGCTAATAACTTCGGAACGAGAAGAGATACAATGTTCTGGTTTGAAGCAGCGTAACAGTCGTGTCACAATCTATAAGTACACACCTAAAAAACAATCACTTTTGAAAGTCAGTTTCCGACTAACGCTACATGTGAGCTCTGCCTGATGGCGTTCTAAGGTCGCTAATAACTTCGGAACGAGAAGAGATACAATGTTCTGGTTTGAAGCAGCGTAACAGTCGTGTCACAATCTATAAGTACACACCTAAAAAACAATCACTTTTGAAAGTCAGTTTCCGACTAACGCTACATGTGAGCTCTGCTTGATGGCGTTCTAAGGTCGCTAATAACTTCGGAACGAGAAGAGATACAATGTTCTGGTTTGAAGCAGCGTAACAGTCGTGTCACAATCTATAAGTACACACCTAAAAAACAATCACTTTTGAAAGTCAGTTTCCGACTAACGCTACATGTGGGCTCTGCTTGATGGCGTTCTAAGGTCGCTAATAACTTCGGAACGAGAAGAGATACAATGTTCTGGTTTGAAGCAGCGTAACAGTCGTGTCACAATCTATAAGTACACACCTAAAAAACAATCACTTTTGAAAGTCAGTTTCCGACTAACGCTACATGTGAGCTCTGCTTGATGGCGTTCTAAGGTCGCTAATAACTTCGGAACGAGAAGAGATACAATGTTCTGGTTTGAAGCAGCGTAACAGTCGTGTCACAATCTATAAGTACACACCTAAAAAACAATCACTTTTGAAAGTCAGTTTCCGACTAACGCTACATGTGAGCTCTGCTTGATGGCGTTCTAAGGTCGCTAATAACTTCGGAACGAGAAGAGATACAATGTTCTGGTTTGAAGCAGCGTAACAGTCGTGTCACAATCTATAAGTACACACCTAAAAAACAATCACTTTTGAAAGTCAGTTTCCGACTAACGCTACATGTGAGCTCTGCTTGATGGCGTTCTAAGGTCGCTAATAACTTCGGAACGAGAAGAGATACAATGTTCTGGTTTGAAGCAGCGTAACAGTCGTGTCACAATCTATAAGTACACACCTAAAAAACAATCACTTTTGAAAGTCAGTTTCCGACTAACGCTACATGTGAGCTCTGCTTGATGGCGTTCTAAGGTCGCTAATAACTTCGGAACGAGAAGAGATACAATGTTCTGGTTTGAAGCAGCGTAACAGTCGTGTCACAATCTATAAGTACACACCTAAAAAACAATCACTTTTGAAAGTCAGTTTCCGACTAACGCTACATGTGAGCTCTGCTTGATGGCGTTCTAAGGTCGCTAATAACTTCGGAACGAGAAGAGATACAATGTTCTGGTTTGAAGCAGCGTAACAGTCGTGTCACAATCTATAAGTACACACCTAAAAAACAATCACTTTTGAAAGTCAGTTTCCGACTAACGCTACATGTGAGCTCTGCTTGATGGCGTTCTAAGGTCGCTAATAACTTCGGAACGAGAAGAGATACAATGTTCTGGTTTGAAGCAGCGTAACAGTCGTGTCACAATCTATAAGTACACACCTAAAAAACAATCACTTTTGAAAGTCAGTTTCCGACTAACGCTACATGTGAGCTCTGCTTGATGGCGTTCTAAGGTCGCTAATAACTTCGGAACGAGAAGAGATACAATGTTCTGGTTTGAAGCAGCGTAACAGTCGTGTCACAATCTATAAGTACACACCTAAAAAACAATCACTTTTGAAAGTCAGTTTCCGACTAACGCTACATGTGAGCTCTGCCTGATGGCGTTCTAAGGTCGCTAATAACTTCGGAACGAGAAGAGATACAATGTTCTGGTTTGAAGCAGCGTAACAGTCGTGTCACAATCTATAAGCACACACCTAAAAAACAATCACTTTTGAAAGTCAGTTTCCGACTAACGCTACATGTGAGCTCTGCTTGATGGCGTTCTAAGGTCGCTAATAACTTCGGAACGAGAAGAGATACAATGTTCTGGTTTGAAGCAGCGTAACAGTCGTGTCACAATCTATAAGTACACACCTAAAAAACAATCACTTTTGAAAGTCAGTTTCCGACTAACGCTACATGTGAGCTCTGCTTGATGGCGTTCTAAGGTCGCTAATAACTTCGGAACGAGAAGAGATACAATGTTCTGGTTTGAAGCAGCGTAACAGTCGTGTCACAATCTATAAGTACACACCTAAAAAACAATCACTTTTGAAAGTCAGTTTCCGACTAACGCTACATGTGAGCTCTGCTTGATGGCGTTCTAAGGTCGCTAATAACTTCGGAACGAGAAGAGATACAATGTTCTGGTTTGAAGCAGCGTAACAGTCGTGTCACAATCTATAAGTACACACCTAAAAAACAATCACTTTTGAAAGTCAGTTTCCGACTAACGCTACATGTGAGCTCTGCTTGATGGCGTTCTAAGGTCGCTAATAACTTCGGAACGAGAAGAGATACAATGTTCTGGTTTGAAGCAGCGTAACAGTCGTGTCACAATCTATAAGTACACACCTAAAAAACAATCACTTTTGAAAGTCAGTTTCCGACTAACGCTACATGTGAGCTCTGCTTGATGGCGTTCTAAGGTCGCTAATAACTTCGGAACGAGAAGAGATACAATGTTCTGGTTTGAAGCAGCGTAACAGTCGTGTCACAATCTATAAGTACACACCTAAAAAACAATCACTTTTGAAAGTCAGTTTCCGACTAACGCTACATGTGAGCTCTGCTTGATGGCGTTCTAAGGTCGCTAATAACTTCGGAACGAGAAGAGATACAATGTTCTGGTTTGAAGCAGCGTAACAGTCGTGTCACAATCTATAAGTACACACCTAAAAAACAATCACTTTTGAAAGTCAGTTTCCGACTAACGCTACATGTGAGCTCTGCTGATGGCGTTCTAAGGTCGCTAATAACTTCGGAACGAGAAGAGATACAATGTTCTGGTTTGAAGCAGCGTAACAGTCGTGTCACAATCTATAAGTACACACCTAAAAAACAATCACTTTTGAAAGTCAGTTTCCGACTAACGCTACATGTGAGCTCTGCTTGATGGCGTTCTAAGGTCGCTAATAACTTCGGAACGAGAAGAGATACAACGTTCTGGTTTGAAGCAGCGTAACAGTCGTGTCACAATCTATAAGTACACACCTAAAAAACAATCACTTTTGAAAGTCAGTTTCCGACTAACGCTACATGTGAGCTCTGCTTGATGGCGTTCTAAGGTCGCTAATAACTTCGGAACGAGAAGAGATACAATGTTCTGGTTTGAAGCAGCGTAACAGTCGTGTCACAATCTATAAGTACACACCTAAAAAACAATCACTTTTGAAAGTCAGTTTCCGACTAACGCTACATGTGAGCTCTGCTTGATGGCGTTCTAAGGTCGCTAATAACTTCGGAACGAGAAGAGATACAATGTTCTGGTTTGAAGCAGCGTAACAGTCGTGTCACAATCTATAAGTACACACCTAAAAAACAATCACTTTTGAAAGTCAGTTTCCGACTAACGCTACATGTGAGCTCTGCTTGATGGCGTTCTAAGGTCGCTAATAACTTCGGAACGAGAAGAGATACAATGTTCTGGTTTGAAGCAGCGTAACAGTCGTGTCACAATCTATAAGTACACACCTAAAAAACAATCACTTTTGAAAGTCAGTTTCCGACTAACGCTACATGTGAGCTCTGCTTGATGGCGTTCTAAGGTCGCTAATAACTTCGGAACGAGAAGAGATACAATGTTCTGGTTTGAAGCAGCGTAACAGTCGTGTCACAATCTATAAGTACACACCTAAAAAACAATCACTTTTGAAAGTCAGTTTCCGACTAACGCTACATGTGAGCTCTGCTTGATGGCGTTCTAAGGTCGCTAATAACTTCGGAACGAGAAGAGATACAATGTTCTGGTTTGAAGCAGCGTAACAGTCGTGTCACAATCTATAAGTACACACCTAAAAAACAATCACTTTTGAAAGTCAGTTTCCGACTAACGCTACATGTGAGCTCTGCTTGATGGCGTTCTAAGGTCGCTAATAACTTCGGAACGAGAAGAGATACAATGTTCTGGTTTGAAGCAGCGTAACAGTCGTGTCACAATCTATAAGTACACACCTAAAAAACAATCACTTTTGAAAGTCAGTTTCCGACTAACGCTACATGTGAGCTCTGCCTGATGGCGTTCTAAGGTCGCTAATAACTTCGGAACGAGAAGAGATACAATGTTCTGGTTTGAAGCAGCGTAACAGTCGTGTCACAATCTATAAGTACACACCTAAAAAACAATCACTTTTGAAAGTCAGTTTCCGACTAACGCTACATGTGAGCTCTGCTTGATGGCGTTCTAAGGTCGCTAATAACTTCGGAACGAGAAGAGATACAATGTTCTGGTTTGAAGCAGCGTAACAGTCGTGTCACAATCTATAAGTACACACCTAAAAAACAATCACTTTTGAAAGTCAGTTTCCGACTAACGCTACATGTGAGCTCTGCTTGATGGCGTTCTAAGGTCGCTAATAACTTCGGAACGAGAAGAGATACAATGTTCTGGTTTGAAGCAGCGTAACAGTCGTGTCACAATCTATAAGTACACACCTAAAAAACAATCACTTTTGAAAGTCAGTTTCCGACTAACGCTACATGTGAGCTCTGCTTGATGGCGTTCTAAGGTCGCTAATAACTTCGGAACGAGAAGAGATACAATGTTCTGGTTTGAAGCAGCGTAACAGTCGTGTCACAATCTATAAGTACACACCTAAAAAACAATCACTTTTGAAAGTCAGTTTCCGACTAACGCTACATGTGAGCTCTGCTTGATGGCGTTCTAAGGTCGCTAATAACTTCGGAACGAGAAGAGATACAATGTTCTGGTTTGAAGCAGCGTAACAGTCGTGTCACAATCTATAAGTACACACCTAAAAAACAATCACTTTTGAAAGTCAGTTTCCGACTAACGCTACATGTGAGCTCTGCTTGATGGCGTTCTAAGGTCGCTAATAACTTCGGAACGAGAAGAGATACAATGTTCTGGTTTGAAGCAGCGTAACAGTCGTGTCACAATCTATAAGTACACACCTAAAAAACAATCACTTTTGAAAGTCAGTTTCCGACTAACGCTACATGTGAGCTCTGCCTGATGGCGTTCTAAGGTCGCTAATAACTTCGGAACGAGAAGAGATACAATGTTCTGGTTTGAAGCAGCGTAACAGTCGTGTCACAATCTATAAGCACACACCTAAAAAACAATCACTTTTGAAAGTCAGTTTCCGACTAACGCTACATGTGAGCTCTGCTTGATGGCGTTCTAAGGTCGCTAATAACTTCGGAACGAGAAGAGATACAATGTTCTGGTTTGAAGCAGCGTAACAGTCGTGTCACAATCTATAAGTACACACCTAAAAAACAATCACTTTTGAAAGTCAGTTTCCGACTAACGCTACATGTGAGCTCTGCTTGATGGCGTTCTAAGGTCGCTAATAACTTCGGAACGAGAAGAGATACAATGTTCTGGTTTGAAGCAGCGTAACAGTCGTGTCACAATCTATAAGTACACACCTAAAAAACAATCACTTTTGAAAGTCAGTTTCCGACTAACGCTACATGTGAGCTCTGCCTGATGGCGTTCTAAGGTCGCTAATAACTTCGGAACGAGAAGAGATACAATGTTCTGGTTTGAAGCAGCGTAACAGTCGTGTCACAATCTATAAGTACACACCTAAAAAACAATCACTTTTGAAAGTCAGTTTCCGACTAACGCTACATGTGAGCTCTGCTTGATGGCGTTCTAAGGTCGCTAATAACTTCGGAACGAGAAGAGATACAATGTTCTGGTTTGAAGCAGCGTAACAGTCGTGTCACAATCTATAAGTACACACCTAAAAAACAATCACTTTTGAAAGTCAGTTTCCGACTAACGCTACATGTGAGCTCTGCTTGATGGCGTTCTAAGGTCGCTAATAACTTCGGAACGAGAAGAGATACAATGTTCTGGTTTGAAGCAGCGTAACAGTCGTGTCACAATCTATAAGTACACACCTAAAAAACAATCACTTTTGAAAGTCAGTTTCCGACTAACGCTACATGTGAGCTCTGCCTGATGGCGTTCTAAGGTCGCTAATAACTTCGGAACGAGAAGAGATACAATGTTCTGGTTTGAAGCAGCGTAACAGTCGTGTCACAATCTATAAGTACACACCTAAAAAACAATCACTTTTGAAAGTCAGTTTCCGACTAACGCTACATGTGAGCTCTGCTTGATGGCGTTCTAAGGTCGCTAATAACTTCGGAACGAGAAGAGATACAATGTTCTGGTTTGAAGCAGCGTAACAGTCGTGTCACAATCTATAAGTACACACCTAAAAAACAATCACTTTTGAAAGTCAGTTTCCGACTAACGCTACATGTGAGCTCTGCCTGATGGCGTTCTAAGGTCGCTAATAACTTCGGAACGAGAAGAGATACAATGTTCTGGTTTGAAGCAGCGTAACAGTCGTGTCACAATCTATAAGTACACACCTAAAAAACAATCACTTTTGAAAGTCAGTTTCCGACTAACGCTACATGTGAGCTCTGCTTGATGGCGTTCTAAGGTCGCTAATAACTTCGGAACGAGAAGAGATACAATGTTCTGGTTTGAAGCAGCGTAACAGTCGTGTCACAATCTATAAGTACACACCTAAAAAACAATCACTTTTGAAAGTCAGTTTCCGACTAACGCTACATGTGAGCTCTGCCTGATGGCGTTCTAAGGTCGCTAATAACTTCGGAACGAGAAGAGATACAATGTTCTGGTTTGAAGCAGCGTAACAGTCGTGTCACAATCTATAAGTACACACCTAAAAAACAATCACTTTTGAAAGTCAGTTTCCGACTAACGCTACATGTGAGCTCTGCCTGATGGCGTTCTAAGGTCGCTAATAACTTCGGAACGAGAAGAGATACAATGTTCTGGTTTGAAGCAGCGTAACAGTCGTGTCACAATCTATAAGTACACGCCTAAAAAACTAACGCTACATGTGAGCTCTGCTTGATGGCGTTCTAAGGTCGCTAATAACTTCGGAACGAGAAGAGATACAATGTTCTGGTTTGAAGCAGCGTAACAGTCGTGTCACAATCTATAAGTACACACCTAAAAAACAATCACTTTTGAAAGTCAGTTTCCGACTAACGCTACATGTGAGCTCTGCTTGATGGCGTTCTAAGGTCGCTAATAACTTCGGAACGAGAAGAGATACAATGTTCTGGTTTGAAGCAGCGTAACAGTCGTGTCACAATCTATAAGTACACACCTAAAAAACAATCACTTTTGAAAGTCAGTTTCCGACTAACGCTACATGTGAGCTCTGCTTGATGGCGTTCTAAGGTCGCTAATAACTTCGGAACGAGAAGAGATACAATGTTCTGGTTTGAAGCAGCGTAACAGTCGTGTCACAATCTATAAGTACACACCTAAAAAACAATCACTTTTGAAAGTCAGTTTCCGACTAACGCTACATGTGAGCTCTGCCTGATGGCGTTCTAAGGTCGCTAATAACTTCGGAACGAGAAGAGATACAATGTTCTGGTTTGAAGCAGCGTAACAGTCGTGTCACAATCTATAAGTACACACCTAAAAAACAATCACTTTTGAAAGTCAGTTTCCGACTAACGCTACATGTGAGCTCTGCTTGATGGCGTTCTAAGGTCGCTAATAACTTCGGAACGAGAAGAGATACAATGTTCTGGTTTGAAGCAGCGTAACAGTCGTGTCACAATCTATAAGTACACACCTAAAAAACAATCACTTTTGAAAGTCAGTTTCCGACTAACGCTACATGTGAGCTCTGCTTGATGGCGTTCTAAGGTCGCTAATAACTTCGGAACGAGAAGAGATACAATGTTCTGGTTTGAAGCAGCGTAACAGTCGTGTCACAATCTATAAGTACACACCTAAAAA
>JAVIWB010002347.1:0-10461 GCA_031893035.1 Dermolepida albohirtum
CAAAAGTGGTTGTTTTTTAGGTGTGTACTTATAGATTGTGACACGACTGTTACGCTGCTTCAAACCAGAACATTGTATCTCTTCTCGTTCCGAAGTTATTAGCGACCTTAGAACGCCATCAGACAGAGCTCACATGTAGCGTTAGTCGGAAACTGACTTTCAAAAGTGATTGTTTTTTAGGTGTGTACTTATAGATTGTGACACGACTGTTACGCTGCTTCAAACCAGAACATTGTATCTCTTCTCGTTCCGAAGTTATTAGCGACCTTAGAACGCCATCAGAGCTCACATGTAGCGTTAGGCGGAAACTGACTTCCAAAAGTGATTGTTTTTTAGGTGTGTACGTATAGATTGTGACACGACTTTCAGAACAAGTCCGAAGTTATTGTTTTAGCGTTAGGAAACTGACTTTCAAAAGTGACTTATAGATTGTGAAGCGTTAGTCGGAAACTGACTTCCAAAAGTGATTGTTTTTTAGGTGTGTACTTATAGACTGTGACACGACTGTTACGCTGCTTCAAACCAGAACATTGTATCTCTTCTCGTTCCGAAGTTATTAGCGACCTTAGAACGCCATCAGACAGAGCTCACATGTAGCGTTAGTCGGAAACTGACTTTCAAAAGTGATTGTTTTTTAGGTGTGTACTTATAGATTGTGACACGACTGTTACGCTGTTTCAAACCAGAACATTGTATCTCTTCTCGGTCCGAAGTTATTAGCGACCTTAGAACGCCATCAGACAGAGCTCACATGTAGCGTTAGTAGGAAACTGACTTTCAAAAGTGGTTGTTTTTTAGCGTTAGTCGGAAACTGACTTTCAAAAGTGATTGTTTTTTAGGTGTGTACTTATAGATTGTGACACGACTGTTACGCTGCTTCAAACCAGAACATTGTATCTCTTCTCGTTCCGAAGTTATTAGCGACCTTAGAACGCCATCAGACAGAGCTCACATGTAGCGTTAGTCGGAAACTGACTTTCAAAAGTGATTGTTTTTTAGGTGTGTACTTATAGATTGTGACACGACTGTTACGCTGCTTCAAACCAGAACATTGTATCTCTTCTCGTTCCGAAGTTATTAGCGACCTTAGAACGCCATCAGACAGAGCTCACATGTAGCGTTAGTCGGAAACTGACTTTCAAAAGTGATTGTTTTTTAGGTGTGTACTTATAGATTGTGACACGACTGTTACGCTGCTTCAAACCAGAACATTGTATCTCTTCTCGTTCCGAAGTTATTAGCGACCTTAGAACGCCATCAGACAGAGCTCACATGTAGCGTTAGTCGGAAACTGACTTTCAAAAGTGATTGTTTTTTAGGTGTGTACTTATAGATTGTGACACGACTGTTACGCTGCTTCAAACCAGAACATTGTATCTCTTCTCGTTCCGAAGTTATTAGCGACCTTAGAACGCCATCAGACAGAGCTCACATGTAGCGTTAGTCGGAAACTGACTTTCAAAAGTGATTGTTTTTTAGGTGTGTACTTATAGATTGTGACACGACTGTTACGCTGCTTCAAACCAGAACATTGTATCTCTTCTCGTTCCGAAGTTATTAGCGACCTTAGAACGCCATCAGACAGAGCTCACATGTAGCGTTAGTCGGAAACTGACTTTCAAAAGTGATTGTTTTTTAGGTGTGTACTTATAGATTGTGACACGACTGTTACGCTGCTTCAAACCAGAACATTGTATCTCTTCTCGTTCCGAAGTTATTAGCGACCTTAGAACGCCATCAGACAGAGCTCACATGTAGCGTTAGGCGGAAACTGACTTTCAAAAGTGATTGTTTTTTAGGTGTGTACTTATAGATTGTGACACGACTGTTACGCTGCTTCAAACCAGAACATTGTATCTCTTCTCGTTCCGAAGTTATTAGCGACCTTAGAACGCCATCAGACAGAGCTCACATGTAGCGTTAGGCGGAAACTGACTTTCAAAAGTGATTGTTTTTTAGGTGTGTACTTATAGATTGTGACACGACTGTTACGCTGCTTCAAACCAGAACATTGTATCTCTTCTCGTTCCGAAGTTATTAGCGACCTTAGAACGCCATCAGACAGAGCTCACATGTAGCGTTAGGCGGAAACTGACTTTCAAAAGTGATTGTTTTTTAGGTGTGTACTTATAGATTGTGACACGACTGTTACGCTGCTTCAAACCAGAACATTGTATCTCTTCTCGTTCCGAAGTTATTAGCGACCTTAGAACGCCATCAGACAGAGCTCACATGTAGCGTTAGGCGGAAACTGACTTTCAAAAGTGATTGTTTTTTAGGTGTGTACTTATAGATTGTGACACGACTGTTACGCTGCTTCAAACCAGAACATTGTATCTCTTCTCGTTCCGAAGTTATTAGCGACCTTAGAACGCCATCAGACAGAGCTCACATGTAGCGTTAGGCGGAAACTGACTTTCAAAAGTGATTGTTTTTTAGGTGTGTACTTATAGATTGTGACACGACTGTTACGCTGCTTCAAACCAGAACATTGTATCTCTTCTCGTTCCGAAGTTATTAGCGACCTTAGAACGCCATCAGACAGAGCTCACATGTAGCGTTAGGCGGAAACTGACTTTCAAAAGTGATTGTTTTTTAGGTGTGTACTTATAGATTGTGACACGACTGTTACGCTGCTTCAAACCAGAACATTGTATCTCTTCTCGTTCCGAAGTTATTAGCGACCTTAGAACGCCATCAGACAGAGCTCACATGTAGCGTTAGGCGGAAACTGACTTTCAAAAGTGATTGTTTTTTAGGTGTGTACTTATAGATTGTGACACGACTGTTACGCTGCTTCAAACCAGAACATTGTATCTCTTCTCGTTCCGAAGTTATTAGCGACCTTAGAACGCCATCAGACAGAGCTCACATGTAGCGTTAGGCGGAAACTGACTTTCAAAAGTGATTGTTTTTTAGGTGTGTACTTATAGATTGTGACACGACTGTTACGCTGCTTCAAACCAGAACATTGTATCTCTTCTCGTTCCGAAGTTATTAGCGACCTTAGAACGCCATCAGACAGAGCTCACATGTAGCGTTAGGCGGAAACTGACTTTCAAAAGTGATTGTTTTTTAGGTGTGTACTTATAGATTGTGACACGACTGTTACGCTGCTTCAAACCAGAACATTGTATCTCTTCTCGTTCCGAAGTTATTAGCGACCTTAGAACGCCATCAGACAGAGCTCACATGTAGCGTTAGGCGGAAACTGACTTTCAAAAGTGATTGTTTTTTAGGTGTGTACTTATAGATTGTGACACGACTGTTACGCTGCTTCAAACCAGAACATTGTATCTCTTCTCGTTCCGAAGTTATTAGCGACCTTAGAACGCCATCAGACAGAGCTCACATGTAGCGTTAGGCGGAAACTGACTTTCAAAAGTGATTGTTTTTTAGGTGTGTACTTATAGATTGTGACACGACTGTTACGCTGCTTCAAACCAGAACATTGTATCTCTTCTCGTTCCGAAGTTATTAGCGACCTTAGAACGCCATCAGACAGAGCTCACATGTAGCGTTAGGCGGAAACTGACTTTCAAAAGTGATTGTTTTTTAGGTGTGTACTTATAGATTGTGACACGACTGTTACGCTGCTTCAAACCAGAACATTGTATCTCTTCTCGTTCCGAAGTTATTAGCGACCTTAGAACGCCATCAGACAGAGCTCACATGTAGCGTTAGGCGGAAACTGACTTTCAAAAGTGATTGTTTTTTAGGTGTGTACTTATAGATTGTGACACGACTGTTACGCTGCTTCAAACCAGAACATTGTATCTCTTCTCGTTCCGAAGTTATTAGCGACCTTAGAACGCCATCAGACAGAGCTCACATGTAGCGTTAGGCGGAAACTGACTTTCAAAAGTGATTGTTTTTTAGGTGTGTACTTATAGATTGTGACACGACTGTTACGCTGCTTCAAACCAGAACATTGTATCTCTTCTCGTTCCGAAGTTATTAGCGACCTTAGAACGCCATCAGACAGAGCTCACATGTAGCGTTAGGCGGAAACTGACTTTCAAAAGTGATTGTTTTTTAGGTGTGTACTTATAGATTGTGACACGACTGTTACGCTGCTTCAAACCAGAACATTGTATCTCTTCTCGTTCCGAAGTTATTAGCGACCTTAGAACGCCATCAGACAGAGCTCACATGTAGCGTTAGGCGGAAACTGACTTTCAAAAGTGATTGTTTTTTAGGTGTGTACTTATAGATTGTGACACGACTGTTACGCTGCTTCAAACCAGAACATTGTATCTCTTCTCGTTCCGAAGTTATTAGCGACCTTAGAACGCCATCAGACAGAGCTCACATGTAGCGTTAGGCGGAAACTGACTTTCAAAAGTGATTGTTTTTTAGGTGTGTACTTATAGATTGTGACACGACTGTTACGCTGCTTCAAACCAGAACATTGTATCTCTTCTCGTTCCGAAGTTATTAGCGACCTTAGAACGCCATCAGACAGAGCTCACATGTAGCGTTAGGCGGAAACTGACTTTCAAAAGTGATTGTTTTTTAGGTGTGTACTTATAGATTGTGACACGACTGTTACGCTGCTTCAAACCAGAACATTGTATCTCTTCTCGTTCCGAAGTTATTAGCGACCTTAGAACGCCATCAGACAGAGCTCACATGTAGCGTTAGGCGGAAACTGACTTTCAAAAGTGATTGTTTTTTAGGTGTGTACTTATAGATTGTGACACGACTGTTACGCTGCTTCAAACCAGAACATTGTATCTCTTCTCGTTCCGAAGTTATTAGCGACCTTAGAACGCCATCAGACAGAGCTCACATGTAGCGTTAGGCGGAAACTGACTTTCAAAAGTGATTGTTTTTTAGGTGTGTACTTATAGATTGTGACACGACTGTTACGCTGCTTCAAACCAGAACATTGTATCTCTTCTCGTTCCGAAGTTATTAGCGACCTTAGAACGCCATCAGACAGAGCTCACATGTAGCGTTAGGCGGAAACTGACTTTCAAAAGTGATTGTTTTTTAGGTGTGTACTTATAGATTGTGACACGACTGTTACGCTGCTTCAAACCAGAACATTGTATCTCTTCTCGTTCCGAAGTTATTAGCGACCTTAGAACGCCATCAGACAGAGCTCACATGTAGCGTTAGGCGGAAACTGACTTTCAAAAGTGATTGTTTTTTAGGTGTGTACTTATAGATTGTGACACGACTGTTACGCTGCTTCAAACCAGAACATTGTATCTCTTCTCGTTCCGAAGTTATTAGCGACCTTAGAACGCCATCAGACAGAGCTCACATGTAGCGTTAGGCGGAAACTGACTTTCAAAAGTGATTGTTTTTTAGGTGTGTACTTATAGATTGTGACACGACTGTTACGCTGCTTCAAACCAGAACATTGTATCTCTTCTCGTTCCGAAGTTATTAGCGACCTTAGAACGCCATCAGACAGAGCTCACATGTAGCGTTAGGCGGAAACTGACTTTCAAAAGTGATTGTTTTTTAGGTGTGTACTTATAGATTGTGACACGACTGTTACGCTGCTTCAAACCAGAACATTGTATCTCTTCTCGTTCCGAAGTTATTAGCGACCTTAGAACGCCATCAGACAGAGCTCACATGTAGCGTTAGGCGGAAACTGACTTTCAAAAGTGATTGTTTTTTAGGTGTGTACTTATAGATTGTGACACGACTGTTACGCTGCTTCAAACCAGAACATTGTATCTCTTCTCGTTCCGAAGTTATTAGCGACCTTAGAACGCCATCAGACAGAGCTCACATGTAGCGTTAGGCGGAAACTGACTTTCAAAAGTGATTGTTTTTTAGGTGTGTACTTATAGATTGTGACACGACTGTTACGCTGCTTCAAACCAGAACATTGTATCTCTTCTCGTTCCGAAGTTATTAGCGACCTTAGAACGCCATCAGACAGAGCTCACATGTAGCGTTAGGCGGAAACTGACTTTCAAAAGTGATTGTTTTTTAGGTGTGTACTTATAGATTGTGACACGACTGTTACGCTGCTTCAAACCAGAACATTGTATCTCTTCTCGTTCCGAAGTTATTAGCGACCTTAGAACGCCATCAGACAGAGCTCACATGTAGCGTTAGGCGGAAACTGACTTTCAAAAGTGATTGTTTTTTAGGTGTGTACTTATAGATTGTGACACGACTGTTACGCTGCTTCAAACCAGAACATTGTATCTCTTCTCGTTCCGAAGTTATTAGCGACCTTAGAACGCCATCAGACAGAGCTCACATGTAGCGTTAGGCGGAAACTGACTTTCAAAAGTGATTGTTTTTTAGGTGTGTACTTATAGATTGTGACACGACTGTTACGCTGCTTCAAACCAGAACATTGTATCTCTTCTCGTTCCGAAGTTATTAGCGACCTTAGAACGCCATCAGACAGAGCTCACATGTAGCGTTAGGCGGAAACTGACTTTCAAAAGTGATTGTTTTTTAGGTGTGTACTTATAGATTGTGACACGACTGTTACGCTGCTTCAAACCAGAACATTGTATCTCTTCTCGTTCCGAAGTTATTAGCGACCTTAGAACGCCATCAGACAGAGCTCACATGTAGCGTTAGGCGGAAACTGACTTTCAAAAGTGATTGTTTTTTAGGTGTGTACTTATAGATTGTGACACGACTGTTACGCTGCTTCAAACCAGAACATTGTATCTCTTCTCGTTCCGAAGTTATTAGCGACCTTAGAACGCCATCAGACAGAGCTCACATGTAGCGTTAGGCGGAAACTGACTTTCAAAAGTGATTGTTTTTTAGGTGTGTACTTATAGATTGTGACACGTGACACGACTGTTACGCTGCTTCAAACCAGAACATTGTATCTCTTCTCGTTCCGAAGTTATTAGCGACCTTAGAACGCCATCAGACAGAGCTCACATGTAGCGTTAGGCGGAAACTGACTTTCAAAAGTGATTGTTTTTTAGGTGTGTACTTATAGATTGTGACACGACTGTTACGCTGCTTCAAACCAGAACATTGTATCTCTTCTCGTTCCGAAGTTATTAGCGACCTTAGAACGCCATCAGACAGAGCTCACATGTAGCGTTAGGCGGAAACTGACTTTCAAAAGTGATTGTTTTTTAGGTGTGTACTTATAGATTGTGACACGACTGTTACGCTGCTTCAAACCAGAACATTGTATCTCTTCTCGTTCCGAAGTTATTAGCGACCTTAGAACGCCATCAGACAGAGCTCACATGTAGCGTTAGGCGGAAACTGACTTTCAAAAGTGATTGTTTTTTAGGTGTGTACTTATAGATTGTGACACGACTGTTACGCTGCTTCAAACCAGAACATTGTATCTCTTCTCGTTCCGAAGTTATTAGCGACCTTAGAACGCCATCAGACAGAGCTCACATGTAGCGTTAGGCGGAAACTGACTTTCAAAAGTGATTGTTTTTTAGGTGTGTACTTATAGATTGTGACACGACTGTTACGCTGCTTCAAACCAGAACATTGTATCTCTTCTCGTTCCGAAGTTATTAGCGACCTTAGAACGCCATCAGACAGAGCTCACATGTAGCGTTAGGCGGAAACTGACTTTCAAAAGTGATTGTTTTTTAGGTGTGTACTTATAGATTGTGACACGACTGTTACGCTGCTTCAAACCAGAACATTGTATCTCTTCTCGTTCCGAAGTTATTAGCGACCTTAGAACGCCATCAGACAGAGCTCACATGTAGCGTTAGGCGGAAACTGACTTTCAAAAGTGATTGTTTTTTAGGTGTGTACTTATAGATTGTGACACGACTGTTACGCTGCTTCAAACCAGAACATTGTATCTCTTCTCGTTCCGAAGTTATTAGCGACCTTAGAACGCCATCAGACAGAGCTCACATGTAGCGTTAGGCGGAAACTGACTTTCAAAAGTGATTGTTTTTTAGGTGTGTACTTATAGATTGTGACACGACTGTTACGCTGCTTCAAACCAGAACATTGTATCTCTTCTCGTTCCGAAGTTATTAGCGACCTTAGAACGCCATCAGACAGAGCTCACATGTAGCGTTAGGCGGAAACTGACTTTCAAAAGTGATTGTTTTTTAGGTGTGTACTTATAGATTGTGACACGACTGTTACGCTGCTTCAAACCAGAACATTGTATCTCTTCTCGTTCCGAAGTTATTAGCGACCTTAGAACGCCATCAGACAGAGCTCACATGTAGCGTTAGGCGGAAACTGACTTTCAAAAGTGATTGTTTTTTAGGTGTGTACTTATAGATTGTGACACGACTGTTACGCTGCTTCAAACCAGAACATTGTATCTCTTCTCGTTCCGAAGTTATTAGCGACCTTAGAACGCCATCAGACAGAGCTCACATGTAGCGTTAGGCGGAAACTGACTTTCAAAAGTGATTGTTTTTTAGGTGTGTACTTATAGATTGTGACACGACTGTTACGCTGCTTCAAACCAGAACATTGTATCTCTTCTCGTTCCGAAGTTATTAGCGACCTTAGAACGCCATCAGACAGAGCTCACATGTAGCGTTAGGCGGAAACTGACTTTCAAAAGTGATTGTTTTTTAGGTGTGTACTTATAGATTGTGACACGACTGTTACGCTGCTTCAAACCAGAACATTGTATCTCTTCTCGTTCCGAAGTTATTAGCGACCTTAGAACGCCATCAGACAGAGCTCACATGTAGCGTTAGGCGGAAACTGACTTTCAAAAGTGATTGTTTTTTAGGTGTGTACTTATAGATTGTGACACGACTGTTACGCTGCTTCAAACCAGAACATTGTATCTCTTCTCGTTCCGAAGTTATTAGCGACCTTAGAACGCCATCAGACAGAGCTCACATGTAGCGTTAGGCGGAAACTGACTTTCAAAAGTGATTGTTTTTTAGGTGTGTACTTATAGATTGTGACACGACTGTTACGCTGCTTCAAACCAGAACATTGTATCTCTTCTCGTTCCGAAGTTATTAGCGACCTTAGAACGCCATCAGACAGAGCTCACATGTAGCGTTAGGCGGAAACTGACTTTCAAAAGTGATTGTTTTTTAGGTGTGTACTTATAGATTGTGACACGACTGTTACGCTGCTTCAAACCAGAACATTGTATCTCTTCTCGTTCCGAAGTTATTAGCGACCTTAGAACGCCATCAGACAGAGCTCACATGTAGCGTTAGGCGGAAACTGACTTTCAAAAGTGATTGTTTTTTAGGTGTGTACTTATAGATTGTGACACGACTGTTACGCTGCTTCAAACCAGAACATTGTATCTCTTCTCGTTCCGAAGTTATTAGCGACCTTAGAACGCCATCAGACAGAGCTCACATGTAGCGTTAGGCGGAAACTGACTTTCAAAAGTGATTGTTTTTTAGGTGTGTACTTATAGATTGTGACACGACTGTTACGCTGCTTCAAACCAGAACATTGTATCTCTTCTCGTTCCGAAGTTATTAGCGACCTTAGAACGCCATCAGACAGAGCTCACATGTAGCGTTAGGCGGAAACTGACTTTCAAAAGTGATTGTTTTTTAGGTGTGTACTTATAGATTGTGACACGACTGTTACGCTGCTTCAAACCAGAACATTGTATCTCTTCTCGTTCCGAAGTTATTAGCGACCTTAGAACGCCATCAGACAGAGCTCACATGTAGCGTTAGGCGGAAACTGACTTTCAAAAGTGATTGTTTTTTAGGTGTGTACTTATAGATTGTGACACGACTGTTACGCTGCTTCAAACCAGAACATTGTATCTCTTCTCGTTCCGAAGTTATTAGCGACCTTAGAACGCCATCAGACAGAGCTCACATGTAGCGTTAGGCGGAAACTGACTTTCAAAAGTGATTGTTTTTTAGGTGTGTACTTATAGATTGTGACACGACTGTTACGCTGCTTCAAACCAGAACATTGTATCTCTTCTCGTTCCGAAGTTATTAGCGACCTTAGAACGCCATCAGACAGAGCTCACATGTAGCGTTAGGCGGAAACTGACTTTCAAAAGTGATTGTTTTTTAGGTGTGTACTTATAGATTGTGACACGACTGTTACGCTGCTTCAAACCAGAACATTGTATCTCTTCTCGTTCCGAAGTTATTAGCGACCTTAGAACGCCATCAGACAGAGCTCACATGTAGCGTTAGGCGGAAACTGACTTTCAAAAGTGATTGTTTTTTAGGTGTGTACTTATAGATTGTGACACGACTGTTACGCTGCTTCAAACCAGAACATTGTATCTCTTCTCGTTCCGAAGTTATTAGCGACCTTAGAACGCCATCAGACAGAGCTCACATGTAGCGTTAGGCGGAAACTGACTTTCAAAAGTGATTGTTTTTTAGGTGTGTACTTATAGATTGTGACACGACTGTTACGCTGCTTCAAACCAGAACATTGTATCTCTTCTCGTTCCGAAGTTATTAGCGACCTTAGAACGCCATCAGACAGAGCTCACATGTAGCGTTAGGCGGAAACTGACTTTCAAAAGTGATTGTTTTTTAGGTGTGTACTTATAGA
>JAVIWB010002348.1:0-10241 GCA_031893035.1 Dermolepida albohirtum
CGTTGGATTGATCGTCAAAGAGCTGGCGACTGCGTGTCTCAGCTGGGCTCCACGGTCACCGGATTTAACACCCTGTGACTTCTTCCTATGGGGTTTCGTTAAAGACAACGTACCACCACTCCCACAGAACCTGGAGAAGTTGAAGAACCGGATCCGTGCTGCCATAACATCAGTGACGAAGGACATGCTTGTCGGTGTATGGGAGGAATTTGAGTATCGATGTGATATTGTTCGTGTCGCTGATGGAGGTCATATTGAACATCTGTAATCTGAATTTGAGAGGTTCGTAAGTATGTGTGTAAAGTTTCATATTCGTATGTCTTAAAGATTAATAAATATATGCATTCGAAATACATATATCCTTTTTGAAACACCCTGTATATCATATAATTACAATTAAAATGTATAAAAGAAATTAAAAAGCCGCCTTGATATGATTTGTTATCCTATATGTACATATACATATGTATATCAACTAAGTTAATAATAATTATTATTTATTATCCAACAGCGTAAGCAAATTACAGGGTAATCTAATTGCTAATACAAAAAGAGCAAATAATACAAAAAAGAAAAAAGAAACAAATGATATATACTAAAAAAAGGAATTAAAAGGTAAACTTAATTATAAAGTAAAATATTTTACACATACTTAATTAATTTAAGAACAATAAATTAAAAGAAAAGAAAAAAGGAAAATTATTTTCTGAACTTACGAACTAAAGCCCTATTAAATATGTCAATGTCCACACAATAGGTATGTATTTACACTACAACACCTAGACAAAATTGGGGATTAAGGATCATGAAGAGACCGGCCATTGAAAATTCCATTGTAACGTGGTATAGTTGGCAACTTCATTAACAAAAAGATTTTTTTTGGAGTTATTGATTATCGATAACCGCTTCACACTACACAAAATAACTTTATATTTACTCTATCTGCTAATATGCCGTGTATTACTTATACAATGCTTTAAAAAACCTAATCAATCTCGATCATTTTTATTCCGTAAGAGAATATGTACATATGTATACATTTTCCTAGCCATGATAAAAACAACAAATTGTGTGTTGCCTAGTAACAATCAATATTGACGACATTTCCTACTGATGTATCAAAGCTGACTTCAATTCCTTCATTATTTTGTGCTAGGAAACAAGTTTCTCAAAATATCTTGACATTTTTGGATGCAGGGTTTTTGGATGCAGGGGCTGACTGTTCTCTAAGACAGTAACAGGTGATGAGATTTGAGTACATCACCGAGATCCAAAAACAAGCGCTCCAGGAGAATGTGGATGTAGATGTATTTTAAAGATAATATTTATTTGCCCAACCGATTTGCAATCTAATTATAAGACAAAAAGTATTACAGAAATGAGTTTTATGAAATTGGAACACCCCAATGTCATAAATCTTTGAGAAGGGGGCAGAATTCTCCTGAAATTATTCACAAACGAATAATTGTAATGAATCGGGTCGAAGCTGAGTCATATCTTGAAGTGACACATTTATCGAAACAGTTTCTGTGGAGTCGCTAATCCATCGAAGATAATCCAAGTAATAAAAGGTAACAAGGTGGATTCCAAGATTATTGACTCTAAAACTGCTTAGGAAACAAGTTTCTCAAAATAACTTGACATTTTTAGATGCAGGGGCTGACTGTTCTCTAAGACAGTAACAGGTGGTGAGATTTGAGTACAACATCGAGATCCAAAAACAAGCGCTCCAGGAGAATGTGGATGTAGATGTATTTTAAAGATAATATTTATTTGCCCAACCGATTTACAATCTAATTACAAGACAAAAATATTGCAAAATCCTTGTATGTTGATCATTATAAATATATCAATTACAATTGTATATACACACCCAACCACAGGAGCAATCCTATATTCCATGTGCACCAAGACAACGAGAAAGCAACAACGGTAGCGATGAAAAATGTATATGTATGATGTATTACGTCGGATATCTTTTAAATTTTGCATAGTGGAACATAGAGGGCGCCACTAATCAAATATCAGTATTAAAAATTAATCTATGTCTTTAGTTAACTTAAATCCAAAGTTTCAGTGCAATGTATTTATATACAATATATACATCGCACTGAAACTTTGATATATATATATATATATATATATATATATATATATATATATATATATATATATACGATCAAGCTAGAAAATCTATGGAAACAAGGATATCAGGACACAGAAGAAATTTTAATGATAACAAAAATAAGTCCAACTATGCAGGACACTTAAATACTTGTAATCATTCTTTTCATTCAGAGTTCACCATTTTACTCAATTCCGAAAATAAAGGGTTAAAGTTATCATTACTTGAAACTATTAAAACAAACATAAAAACTTTAATAATTTATTAAATGACCAAGTGGATTTGAACAATTCTCCCCTGTTAAACTTATTTCATGGTAATTGTATATCATTCCTACCCTGAGGGGTTGAAGTTATCATTACTTGAAATTATTGAAACAAACAAACATAAAAACTATAATAATTTATTAAACGACCAAGTGGATTTGAATAATTCTTCCCTGTTAAACTAATTTCATGGTAATTGTATATCACCCCCACCCTGAAAATAATTTAGTGGACTAGAATATATTCTGTTTGTATTAGATTTAGATTTCAATCTGAAGAAGTCGCAGTGCCACGGAACAATTGTTACACTTTCTCAATAAAAATGTTTTGTGAAAATCGCACAACTGAGTTTTTGTATTCAATTATGCATTACTTTACTATTCGGGATATTCGCAATAAATCCTACACATAATTGAATAATTAGACACACTTGAGCAACCCGACTTAGGTCGAGAAAATACGTACATACATCTGAAATAGTTTCGTATTCACGACATCGTTTCTTTAAGAACAACACGACCTTCGGGTAAATCAGGTTAACGTGGTCACGTGATTGATATACGCGTTCTTATTAGTAGATCGGTCACGTTTGTCTACACACCAGGAAAGTAATAAGCACAAATGGAATATTTACTGTGACTCATACAAAGCCGATCGCTATACTCAATTATATGATTGTTAGTACATACGTATTTACTACAACGAAGCCTATCCCGTCGCGCTGATAAAACGTGACCGCTGTCCTTGTTAGTCAATCACAAGCATTATTAAAAGATGGAATCCTACAGACACAGAAACATATTGAATATTTGAATGTAATTTTACGAAAATAAATTAAATTAATTTTCTATTGCTAATTGACTAGAAATTGTGGGAAAACTACGTGCAATTAAATTAGACATATTTTAGAATAGGTTTCATAGAAAAATAACGCAACTAAAAGGAATTTAATTTTTCAAATAAATACAGACAAACGATATTTGTTGAGCCAGAATTCCTAGAAAAATTCTACCTCGTTTCTTGGAATAAACAGCACTCAACGCAAAGAAATATCTGGACGAGATATTTGCAAGCAGTAGCGGGACTTAAAATTTTCCTCGTATTTTCTTTTTAGTGAATATTTCAGAAACTATTGACCGGATTTCCAGAGTTTTCATTGCTGTGGAAAATTAAATTATGAGAATGCACCGTCGACTTTTCGCAAAAAAGTAATCTTTTAAGTTATGTATTTTTATTTTCTTCATAATAAAGTAAATGTAATAATAAATAAATGTATGTCAATAATATACACGCTGATACAGAAAAAGAAGGAATAAGCAAACATTTTTTTAAGTCACTAATCTGATTAATTCTCGAAGTCATCTTCAGTATCACTAGCAGTTTCACTTTCAAAAGTTGTGATAATCAAATCTTCTGTTAGCACATCAGCTGTCTTCAGCTTGAACATGTTAGCAGCACTTTATCCAGTCTTGAACAGAAACATGAAAATTATTCTTCTGCCAGAGTCTTCACAGCATCTAATTTAAATAAAATATTTTATTTTGTTACGTTGTTTGGAGCTTGAGCCCGTATCATTTTGATCGGATTCAAATCTGAATTGCAAGGTGAGAGCCTTAAAGAGACGTGCCCATCTTTTTGAAGCAGACTATCAAATTTGTAAAGACTGTTGTTTTTTATGATACGTAATAACAGCTGTGGCTTACGCAAATTTGACGGAAAGGGTATTTTCACTTGTCAACCATTCTACTATACCTGCTTTCCTTGCTGGTAGGTGCTTTCTGTATTTGTATATTTTGATAGGATGGATAATCACTTAGAATAACACAATTCGGGGAGAAATTTAGATTCAGCTTCCCTGTACTCTATTGCTCATAATTTTTTAAGTTTATTTCATGGCAGTAACCTCCGGAATTAGTTCCAGATTTCAAAATCAGGAGACAGTTAGGTGTGAAACCCATCCAAGGAACGTAAACAGTAACTAATCGATTGCCTTTAAATGTGGTTGATAACAAACCATTAGTGGTGTTGTCGGAATAGTGTGGCCAGCATAAATATTAGTTTCATTTAAAAAGGCAATTGGTCTAACTTGACTCCTGTAATATTTAATTTTGTCCAGATAATTCAATCTCAAAACGGGCATATCAATCGTCTCTTTTAGCAACCCCCAATTGTCCTTATTTTTCCTTCACCTGAATCCAAGTTTTTTATAATTGTATGCAGGAAGGCACGTTCTTCCAAAAAGTCGTCTTCCGCACTTAATTTTCCTTGTAAGTGAGAAACTCGTGAATGTTCAGTTTAATCACTAAATGTTGATATTTAACCCCTTTTCACATTAATTTTCGTATTCTGTATCCGTATTTCGACAACTAAGTTGTCATCATCAGTAGATAATTAAACAGTATCCTGGAAAACTACGGCAAAATACCCGTAGTTTTCCAAAACAAATTCCGAACACGATCTGTACCGTTGAAAGCCACAGATCGTGTGCATATTATCTATGATTACCTGGAAGAAACTGAACGCAAATGTTTGACATACTCTGCATAACTACACAAGCTAAAACTGTACCCCGTCATGTAACTACTACCAGATACTAAGCTCATATCTAAAGAAAAAAGTATTCGTAACAATGTACGTTCTTATGCCTAATCCATTCAGGAATTACAAATAAGCGGTTTGAGTTTAACTATTGAATTGTTATTCACCGCCGACGTGCTTATTCTAAAGCTCTCGCTTTAGTACTACCTCATCAATCAGAAACAAGATGCCTCATACAATAATTAAACGCAAGCAGCTGTACTGGTCACTGATGCCTAAATCACGATTATCCACTGCAAATAAGCTGTTGAAAAAACAATAGTGTTAGAAAAAATTTACTTACGAGGGTGTCCCCAGAAGTACCTGACCCAACAATAAAAACACAAAAATTTTGGAAAGAAATATATTTATCTTTCAACATAATCCCCTTTCAGCTTTATACACTTTTCCAAACGATGTGCAATAAGTTCGATACCCTTCTTATAATAAGAACTGCTTTGCTCCTCAAAATAGCTATCAACTGCCGTCATCACTTTTTCATCGTTGGAAAATCTTTGACCACTGAGCCATTTTGTCAAGTTTGGAAACAGAAGATAATGCGAGGGGGTTAAATCTGGCCAATAAGGTGCACGAGGTAACAATTCAAACTTTAATTCAATAATTTTTGCCATTGCAATAACGAATTTGTGAGCTGGTGCATTGTCTTGATGAAACAACACTTCCTTCTTAGCCAAATGCGGCCGTTTTTGCTTGATTTCTTCGCTCAAACGTTGCAATAAGTTCACATTATGCTCGCCGTTGATAGTTTCTCGTTTTTCTAGATAGTCAATGAAAATTATTCCACGCGCATCCTAAAAAACCGATGCTATGACCTTGCCTGTAGTTGAAACGGTCTTCGCTTTCTTTGGAGCCGGTTCTTCCTTTTGAGTCCATTGCATTGATTGTTCTTTTGTCACGGGTGTGAAGTGATGGACCCATGTTTCATCCATGGTTATGATACGATGCAAAAATTCTGCTTTGTTGCTGTGAAATTTTGCAAAACACTTAATTGAAACATTTTCACGACACTGTTTTTGCTCGAGTGTAAGCAAACGCTGCACTCATCTTGCACACAGTTTTCTCATGTCCAAATTTTCAGATAATATTCGATGTACCGCACTTTTTGAAATGCGTACTATGTCTGCTAGCTCGCACACTTTCAGTCCACGATCATCCAGTACCGTTTTGTGGATTTTCTGTCACCTCATTTGGTCGACCACTGCAATGCTCGTCTTGGCAGCTCGTGCGGCCTCCTTTCTACTATGCTACCTAATATATCACTGTTGTAAACGAAGGAGCAGATTCACCCAGAGTAGAATCCAGTTCAGCTTTTACATTGGTTGGGCTGAGGCCTTTCAAATAAAAGTAGTGTATCAGGTAACGATGACCAATTTTCTCCATTTTTACAAATTCACTGAAAACGTTCACTATTGATGGCTGCCAAACAAATACTAAACAACATGGCGTCTTCAAACTTGAAACGTATGCTTTATAGATTGTGTACTTTCTAATACAGTGATATTTTTCAAACAACTACCGCCATCTCTAGGTCAGGCCGGGTACTTATGGGACCACCCTCTTATATGGCAGGATCTAGATGAACAAAATACAATGATTCCAGTCCAAATTTGTAAAAGCTCCAGGTCCAGTAATAAATAACAACCTTCGCCACTAAATATCAAGAAGACACAGAATACCATCCGAAGACCTATTTCTAAATTTAAAATTGATTCTTAGAACTTATTGAACAGGCCCATGTCAACATAAGTGCATAAATACACAACCAGCTATCGTGTTTACTAAGTACTTAATGGTAGTAAATCAGTAGACTAACGTATTTACGCTATGCAATCTTTAACAAAACCCACTATTAAATATCAAAGATACAATCTATTTCTGGATATGTAGTGGTACTTTTAGCGTTCAATAAAAGTGGTTATAAATCGAAATCATATAAACTATAAAACGAGTTGCTTTAAAACTTTCACTTCCCGGAATATATTTTCTATCCATTTTAAAATACAAAATTTTTATGTCCATGTATATGTTATGCATGTATTTTATTATCTTGCTTGTATGAGTCGTCCAGCCGTTCAAATATTTAACTCTCGCTTTTCTGTATTAATATTTAATCCTTGCTTGTGACATTTACCTTCGTATTATGTGTCCTACATGCTTGGTCCTAAGTCTCATGTTACTTGTCATATATTATTAGCATACGTACACACTGACCCACGCACACATACACAATGACTTCTTTCAATTATTCAAAAAGGGCTGTCGAGCAATTTTAATACAATTAAGGATGCTCCGAAAATATTAACCGACACTCGTATTGAGAAATAATTTATTCATTGCCACATTATGCGAAAATATGATGTACATACATACGTAAATATCTGAGACACCTTACTGAATGAAGTATTTCCAGATGATAACTGGTATTTTAACAGAAACAGAATTGCTAGTAATAATATTAGAGTATGTAGGTAGAAAAATTACATATACTTACATAGACTTTAGGCTATATTTATCCAACTACATCAGCAATAAATACATACAATACGGAATAATTTCGTGCGTGGTTTAAATATAGACCAGTGCTTCGAAGAAATGACTCTTGCACTAGGTGATGTTTGTCCACATCGCACAACGATATTCAGATTGTATAGAGAATTCTAAATGGGAAATTTAACTGTGGAGGATGATGTGAGGCCGGGAAGGCCACGAACGTCAGTTACGGAGGAAAACGTTACTACTGTGAATGACCTACTAACAGATGGAGGGTACTTCACACCTAAATGCACTAGCAATTCGTTCGACTCTGCATGATCATTTGTTCTCTCTGGGTGCCGCATCGACTGACTGAAGAGCTGATGACACGACGTGTGACTTGGTGTCTAGAGATGCTAAAAAAGTTTAATAATGGACAATCACAGTATGTGAACAACATCGTGACAGGTCACGAGACTTGACTGTACTATTAGGATGTGCCGACCAAAGCTCAAAACAAAATTTGGGTCTTTGATAATGAGGACACACCCGTAGTTGTCAGAAAATTGAATGATAGCTGTATTTTTCAAATCGAGTGGAATTGTGGAACGGGTCGTTTTGGACACACAGAAGACGGTCAGAGCTAAGTGGTATACTGAACAGTGCCTGCCTAAAGTTATTGGATCTATGAAGAACCTGCGGCCAAAGTCAAGAATAGACACTTGGTTCCTTCATCACGATGGCGCTCCAGCTTACCGCGCCAAAACCTGCACCGAATATTTGTCCACGACGGGATTGAAACTTCTCAAGCACCCCCCCCCCTACAGTCCAGATCTTGCTCCCTGCGACTTTGCACTGTTCCCGCATGTGAAAATGAAGCTAAAAGGGAGGCGGTTTTCCAGTAATGGGGACTTTCTGCGGGCTTGGGACAGAAGAAGAGTGTGCTTTGCTCCCTAGTGAAACTTGGCAGACGTGGTTTAATGATTGCTTTCGGAGGATGGAGAGGTGTATTGAGTGTAGAGGAAATTACTTTGAAAAAATTAAATAAACGAAGCTGTATTGCAAAACTTTCCTACTACCCTTTGTACATACATATAGTCTGAAATATAATGGAAAGAAAGCTTTTTATCACATATTTTCAATGTAGGAGCGAAAGAATAATATAATAAAATTTTAACATAATAAAACTAAAATATTATTTTATTTCATCAAACAATTGAATTTTTGTTTCAAGCAGCCAATTGCAATTACAGTGTACCAAATATAAAATGAAAACAAACACAAATACCAACAATACTAATACATCGATCCCAACAACCATGAAACAAAGAACAGTACACACCAATATGAAGGTGGACGAATATACCTAGGAGAAACAAAAGAAACAAGTTGAGCCGAAAGATCAGAATCGAAAAACATCATTGAGTTCGACTAGTGGAAACAGAAAAAATCACAACTTGTCAAATGTTCCTGAAAAGAATGACATAGAATTCCATTGGATCAATCGTCTATTATATCAAAGGAGAACAACCACCTGGAAACGAAGCTGAAGTAAGAATATAGCAATAATTACACACGCCATAAGTACCCGAAATATGGAAATCTAAGATATCTAGTTACCAATAATTAGAGGCAATGACTTTCAATCAGCTTTAATATTCCATACATGACCTCTCGACAGTTTTGTATATTTTTTATCGAACGCCAAGGACATACATTTTTTTAGAGATCTCCATTAATCCATATGGTATACGATGCCGATTCTCTATACGACGACGTATTCACTGGAGATCGACATTGAAGTTATACTAAAGTATAGGTCCAGTTTCATTGCAGTAGTTCAGCCCTGAAGATATCCCATACAAATGGGTACGAAACGTGGGCAGATATACAAGTAACGCAGTTCTAGCCCGGAAACCCAGAAGCAGATAGCATGGACCACGACCGCGGAAGTCTACGTACCAGATTATACTAAAGTATTTTTGTTTGTGCTTTTATTGTTTTTTTTTTATTATTTTTTGTTGATAAGGATATGTTTTTTTAGTTATATTTATCGCTTATTAAATCTACTTATTTTCTTATATGTACTATTTATTATCTTCTATTTTATCCTGTAGCTGGGCTTGACCTATTGGACAGTAAATTGTTATTATTATTATTATAAACGCCAAAAGAATGAATCACTACGCGAGCATAGGAAGCTCGAATTCAAGTAAGAAGAAGTACAGGAAGTCCCCTGTTATTATTTAAAAAACTACATAGTTGCATACATACTGTATAGTTACTTAAAAAAAGACATATGTACATACATATCAAATACATGTTCTGTAAAAAAGAGATAAAACTAAAACTCAATTTGTGAGTTCTCAACTACAATTATAGTGCAACAAATGCAAAGAGAACAACCATAGGGGCCAACAATACTAATACAGCGATCCTAACGAAGATATAAACGGAAAACCAGAGAACAAAAGACTGTAGACACCAAATACCGTGTGAAGATAAGCGATATACCTATGAGAAACAAGAAAAACAAATAGAAATCTATATAATTTTTTTGAAATTTTCACCGGTAAGAATTACTACTTTATATAATAACGCAATAACATATTGACTTCTGAAACTAAGCCGCGTTGATAACTCAGTACATGAACTAGTTTCTTACTGAGCTTTCGGCAAACTCGCTGCTGGCATTATCGAAAAGTAATATTTCTCATAACTTGATGCAGCACGGATAGAATTCCTTAAATTGACAACATCAAGGTATCCGAAACATCCAA
>JAVIWB010002349.1:0-10298 GCA_031893035.1 Dermolepida albohirtum
AAAACCCCCCTTTTTAAAGTCGTTTCCCCAACGGAAAGTTGTTTGAGGGGCTAAGGGCGTAAAACTTGGAACAAAAATACTTTTGGGTTTTAACGCTAAAATGGCCTCTATGTCAACCCCAAAAAAAAATCCAAGAAAGTCATTTCCGTAAGCACGTACCGCCGTGGGGCAAGGGGCTAAAAATTCAACAAAAATCAATTTTGGTTTCAGGGACATGTGCCTCTATGCCCCTAAAAACAATACTTTTGAAAGAGAAAATACATTGGTCTGTTGAGGCGTTTAAGGGCGTAAAACTTAACAAAAAACAATTTCTTTTGAAGCAGCGTAACGTCGTGCCGTCTATGCCCCTAAAAAAAAAAACTTTTTTAATATTTTTTTTTTTTTTTTTTTTTTTTTTTTTTTTTTTTTTTTTTTTTTTTTTTTTTTTTTTTTTTTTTTTTTTTTTTTTTTTTTTTTTTTTTTTTTTTTTTTTTTTTTTTTTTTTTTTTTTTTTTTTTTTTTTTTTTTTTTTTTTTTTTTTTTTTTTTTTTTTGTTTTTTTTTTTTTTTTTTTTTTTTTTTTTTTTTTTTTTTTTTTTTTTTTTTTTTTTTTTTTTTTTTTTTTTTTTTTTTTTTTTTTTTTTTTTTTTTTTTTTTTTTTTTTTTTTTTTTTTTTTTTTTTTTTTTTTTTTTTTTTTTTTTTTTTTTTTTTTTTTTTTTTTAAAAAAAAAAAAAAAAAAAAAAAAAAAAAAAAAAAAAAAAAAAAAAAAAAAAAAAAAAAAAAAAAAAAAAAAAAAAAAAAAAAAAAAAAAAAAAAAAAAAAAAAAAAAAAAAAAAAAAAAAAAAAAAAAAAAAAAAAAAAAAAAAAAAAAAAAAAAAAAAAAAAAAAAAAAAAAAAAAAAAAAAAAAAAAAAAAAAAAAAAAAAAAAAAAAAAAAAAAAAAAAAAAAAAAAAAAAAAAAAAAAAAAAAAAAAAAAAAAAAAAAAAAAAAAAAAAAAAAAAAAAAAAAACGGGAGCGTACGGAACGAAGAGATACAATGTTCTGGTTTGAAGCAGCGTAACAGTCGTGTCACAATCTATAAGTACACACCTAAAAAACAATCACTTTTGAAAGTCAGTTTCCGCCTAACGCTACATGTGAGCTCTGTCTGATGGCGTTCTAAGGTCGCTAATAACTTCGGAACGAGAAGAGATACAATGTTCTGGTTTGAAGCAGCGTAACAGTCGTGTCACAATCTATAAGTACACACCTAAAAAACAATCACTTTTGAAAGTCAGTTTCCGCCTAACGCTACATGTGAGCTCTGTCTGATGGCGTTCTAAGGTCGCTAATAACTTCGGAACGAGAAGAGATACAATGTTCTGGTTTGAAGCAGCGTAACAGTCGTGTCACAATCTATAAGTACACACCTAAAAAACAATCACTTTTGAAAGTCAGTTTCCGCCTAACGCTACATGTGAGCTCTGTCTGATGGCGTTCTAAGGTCGCTAATAACTTCGGAACGAGAAGAGATACAATGTTCTGGTTTGAAGCAGCGTAACAGTCGTGTCACAATCTATAAGTACACACCTAAAAAACAATCACTTTTGAAAGTCAGTTTCCGCCTAACGCTACATGTGAGCTCTGTCTGATGGCGTTCTAAGGTCGCTAATAACTTCGGAACGAGAAGAGATACAATGTTCTGGTTTGAAGCAGCGTAACAGTCGTGTCACAATCTATAAGTACACACCTAAAAAACAATCACTTTTGAAAGTCAGTTTCCGCCTAACGCTACATGTGAGCTCTGTCTGATGGCGTTCTAAGGTCGCTAATAACTTCGGAACGAGAAGAGATACAATGTTCTGGTTTGAAGCAGCGTAACAGTCGTGTCACAATCTATAAGTACACACCTAAAAAACAATCACTTTTGAAAGTCAGTTTCCGCCTAACGCTACATGTGAGCTCTGTCTGATGGCGTTCTAAGGTCGCTAATAACTTCGGAACGAGAAGAGATACAATGTTCTGGTTTGAAGCAGCGTAACAGTCGTGTCACAATCTATAAGTACACACCTAAAAAACAATCACTTTTGAAAGTCAGTTTCCGCCTAACGCTACATGTGTGAGCTCTGTCTGATGGCGTTCTAAGGTCGCTAATAACTTCGGAACGAGAAGAGATACAATGTTCTGGTTTGAAGCAGCGTAACAGTCGTGTCACAATCTATAAGTACACACCTAAAAAACAATCACTTTTGAAAGTCAGTTTCCGCCTAACGCTACATGTGAGCTCTGTCTGATGGCGTTCTAAGGTCGCTAATAACTTCGGAACGAGAAGAGATACAATGTTCTGGTTTGAAGCAGCGTAACAGTCGTGTCACAATCTATAAGTACACACCTAAAAAACAATCACTTTTGAAAGTCAGTTTCCGCCTAACGCTACATGTGAGCTCTGTCTGATGGCGTTCTAAGGTCGCTAATAACTTCGGAACGAGAAGAGATACAATGTTCTGGTTTGAAGCAGCGTAACAGTCGTGTCACAATCTATAAGTACACACCTAAAAAACAATCACTTTTGAAAGTCAGTTTCCGCCTAACGCTACATGTGAGCTCTGTCTGATGGCGTTCTAAGGTCGCTAATAACTTCGGAACGAGAAGAGATACAATGTTCTGGTTTGAAGCAGCGTAACAGTCGTGTCACAATCTATAAGTACACACCTAAAAAACAATCACTTTTGAAAGTCAGTTTCCGCCTAACGCTACATGTGAGCTCTGTCTGATGGCGTTCTAAGGTCGCTAATAACTTCGGAACGAGAAGAGATACAATGTTCTGGTTTGAAGCAGCGTAACAGTCGTGTCACAATCTATAAGTACACACCTAAAAAACAATCACTTTTGAAAGTCAGTTTCCGCCTAACGCTACATGTGAGCTCTGTCTGATGGCGTTCTAAGGTCGCTAATAACTTCGGAACGAGAAGAGATACAATGTTCTGGTTTGAAGCAGCGTAACAGTCGTGTCACAATCTATAAGTACACACCTAAAAAACAATCACTTTTGAAAGTCAGTTTCCGCCTAACGCTACATGTGAGCTCTGTCTGATGGCGTTCTAAGGTCGCTAATAACTTCGGAACGAGAAGAGATACAATGTTCTGGTTTGAAGCAGCGTAACAGTCGTGTCACAATCTATAAGTACACACCTAAAAAACAATCACTTTTGAAAGTCAGTTTCCGCCTAACGCTACATGTGAGCTCTGTCTGATGGCGTTCTAAGGTCGCTAATAACTTCGGAACGAGAAGAGATACAATGTTCTGGTTTGAAGCAGCGTAACAGTCGTGTCACAATCTATAAGTACACACCTAAAAAACAATCACTTTTGAAAGTCAGTTTCCGCCTAACGCTACATGTGAGCTCTGCCTGATGGCGTTCTAAGGTCGCTAATAACTTCGGAACGAGAAGAGATACAATGTTCTGGTTTGAAGCAGCGTAACAGTCGTGTCACAATCTATAAGTACACACCTAAAAAACAATCACTTTTGAAAGTCAGTTTCCGCCTAACGCTACATGTGAGCTCTGTCTGATGGCGTTCTAAGGTCGCTAATAACTTCGGAACGAGAAGAGATACAATGTTCTGGTTTGAAGCAGCGTAACAGTCGTGTCACAATCTATAAGTACACACCTAAAAAACAATCACTTTTGAAAGTCAGTTTCCGCCTAACGCTACATGTGAGCTCTGTCTGATGGCGTTCTAAGGTCGCTAATAACTTCGGAACGAGAAGAGATACAATGAAGCAGCGTTCTGGTTTGACTTCTTTTGATACAATGTTCTGGTTTGAAGAAGAGTAACAGTCGTGTCACAATCTATAAGTACACACCTAAAAAACAATCACTTTTGAAAGTCAGTTTCCGCCTAACGCTACATGTGAGCTCTGTCTGATGGCGTTCTAAGGTCGCTAATAACTTCGGAACGAGAAGAGATACAATGTTCTGGTTTGAAGCAGCGTAACAGTCGTGTCACAATCTATAAGTACACATCTAAAAAACAATCTCTGGTTTGAAGCAGCGTAACAGTCGTGTCACAATCTATAAGTACACACCTAAAAAACAATCACTTTTGAAAGTCAGTTTCCGCCTAACGCTACATGTGAGCTCTGTCTGATGGCGTTCTAAGGTCGCTAATAACTTCGGAACGAGAAGAGATACAATGTTCTGGTTTGAAGCAGCGTAACAGTCGTGTCACAATCTATAAGTACACACCTAAAAAACAATCACTTTTGAAAGTCAGTTTCCGCCTAACGCTACATGTGAGCTCTGTCTGATGGCGTTCTAAGGTCGCTAATAACTTCGGAACGAGAAGAGATACAATGTTCTGGTTTGAAGCAGCGTAACAGTCGTGTCACAATCTATAAGTACACACCTAAAAAACAATCACTTTTGAAAGTCAGTTTCCGCCTAACGCTACATGTGAGCTCTGTCTGATGGCGTTCTAAGGTCGCTAATAACTTCGGAACGAGAAGAGATACAATGTTCTGGTTTGAAGCAGCGTAACAGTCGTGTCACAATCTATAAGTACACACCTAAAAAACAATCACTTTTGAAAGTCAGTTTCCGCCTAACGCTACATGTGAGCTCTGTCTGATGGCGTTCTAAGGTCGCTAATAACTTCGGAACGAGAAGAGATACAATGTTCTGGTTTGAAGCAGCGTAACAGTCGTGTCACAATCTATAAGTACACACCTAAAAAACAATCACTTTTGAAAGTCAGTTTCCGCCTAACGCTACATGTGAGCTCTGTCTGATGGCGTTCTAAGGTCGCTAATAACTTCGGAACGAGAAGAGATACAATGTTCTGGTTTGAAGCAGCGTAACAGTCGTGTCACAATCTATAAGTACACACCTAAAAAACAATCACTTTTGAAAGTCAGTTTCCGCCTAACGCTACATGTGAGCTCTGTCTGATGGCGTTCTAAGGTCGCTAATAACTTCGGAACGAGAAGAGATACAATGTTCTGGTTTGAAGCAGCGTAACAGTCGTGTCACAATCTATAAGTACACACCTAAAAAACAATCACTTTTGAAAGTCAGTTTCCGCCTAACGCTACATGTGAGCTCTGTCTGATGGCGTTCTAAGGTCGCTAATAACTTCGGAACGAGAAGAGATACAATGTTCTGGTTTGAAGCAGCGTAACAGTCGTGTCACAATCTATAAGTACACACCTAAAAAACAATCACTTTTGAAAGTCAGTTTCCGCCTAACGCTACATGTGAGCTCTGTCTGATGGCGTTCTAAGGTCGCTAATAACTTCGGAACGAGAAGAGATACAATGTTCTGGTTTGAAGCAGCGTAACAGTCGTGTCACAATCTATAAGTACACACCTAAAAAACAATCACTTTTGAAAGTCAGTTTCCGCCTAACGCTACATGTGAGCTCTGTCTGATGGCGTTCTAAGGTCGCTAATAACTTCGGAACGAGAAGAGATACAATGTTCTGGTTTGAAGCAGCGTAACAGTCGTGTCACAATCTATAAGTACACACCTAAAAAACAATCACTTTTGAAAGTCAGTTTCCGCCTAACGCTACATGTGAGCTCTGTCTGATGGCGTTCTAAGGTCGCTAATAACTTCGGAACGAGAAGAGATACAATGTTCTGGTTTGAAGCAGCGTAACAGTCGTGTCACAATCTATAAGTACACACCTAAAAAACAATCACTTTTGAAAGTCAGTTTCCGCCTAACGCTACATGTGAGCTCTGTCTGATGGCGTTCTAAGGTCGCTAATAACTTCGGAACGAGAAGAGATACAATGTTCTGGTTTGAAGCAGCGTAACAGTCGTGTCACAATCTATAAGTACACACCTAAAAAACAATCACTTTTGAAAGTCAGTTTCCGCCTAACGCTACATGTGAGCTCTGTCTGATGGCGTTCTAAGGTCGCTAATAACTTCGGAACGAGAAGAGATACAATGTTCTGGTTTGAAGCAGCGTAACAGTCGTGTCACAATCTATAAGTACACACCTAAAAAACAATCACTTTTGAAAGTCAGTTTCCGCCTAACGCTACATGTGAGCTCTGTCTGATGGCGTTCTAAGGTCGCTAATAACTTCGGAACGAGAAGAGATACAATGTTCTGGTTTGAAGCAGCGTAACAGTCGTGTCACAATCTATAAGTACACACCTAAAAAACAATCACTTTTGAAAGTCAGTTTCCGCCTAACGCTACATGTGAGCTCTGTCTGATGGCGTTCTAAGGTCGCTAATAACTTCGGAACGAGAAGAGATACAATGTTCTGGTTTGAAGCAGCGTAACAGTCGTGTCACAATCTATAAGTACACACCTAAAAAACAATCACTTTTGAAAGTCAGTTTCCGCCTAACGCTACATGTGAGCTCTGTCTGATGGCGTTCTAAGGTCGCTAATAACTTCGGAACGAGAAGAGATACAATGTTCTGGTTTGAAGCAGCGTAACAGTCGTGTCACAATCTATAAGTACACACCTAAAAAACAATCACTTTTGAAAGTCAGTTTCCGCCTAACGCTACATGTGAGCTCTGTCTGATGGCGTTCTAAGGTCGCTAATAACTTCGGAACGAGAAGAGATACAATGTTCTGGTTTGAAGCAGCGTAACAGTCGTGTCACAATCTATAAGTACACACCTAAAAAACAATCACTTTTGAAAGTCAGTTTCCGCCTAACGCTACATGTGAGCTCTGTCTGATGGCGTTCTAAGGTCGCTAATAACTTCGGAACGAGAAGAGATACAATGTTCTGGTTTGAAGCAGCGTAACAGTCGTGTCACAATCTATAAGTACACACCTAAAAAACAATCACTTTTGAAAGTCAGTTTCCGCCTAACGCTACATGTGAGCTCTGTCTGATGGCGTTCTAAGGTCGCTAATAACTTCGGAACGAGAAGAGATACAATGTTCTGGTTTGAAGCAGCGTAACAGTCGTGTCACAATCTATAAGTACACACCTAAAAAACAATCACTTTTGAAAGTCAGTTTCCGCCTAACGCTACATGTGAGCTCTGTCTGATGGCGTTCTAAGGTCGCTAATAACTTCGGAACGAGAAGAGATACAATGTTCTGGTTTGAAGCAGCGTAACAGTCGTGTCACAATCTATAAGTACACACCTAAAAAACAATCACTTTTGAAAGTCAGTTTCCGCCTAACGCTACATGTGAGCTCTGTCTGATGGCGTTCTAAGGTCGCTAATAACTTCGGAACGAGAAGAGATACAATGTTCTGGTTTGAAGCAGCGTAACAGTCGTGTCACAATCTATAAGTACACACCTAAAAAACAATCACTTTTGAAAGTCAGTTTCCGCCTAACGCTACATGTGAGCTCTGTCTGATGGCGTTCTAAGGTCGCTAATAACTTCGGAACGAGAAGAGATACAATGTTCTGGTTTGAAGCAGCGTAACAGTCGTGTCACAATCTATAAGTACACACCTAAAAAACAATCACTTTTGAAAGTCAGTTTCCGCCTAACGCTACATGTGAGCTCTGTCTGATGGCGTTCTAAGGTCGCTAATAACTTCGGAACGAGAAGAGATACAATGTTCTGGTTTGAAGCAGCGTAACAGTCGTGTCACAATCTATAAGTACACACCTAAAAAACAATCACTTTTGAAAGTCAGTTTCCGCCTAACGCTACATGTGAGCTCTGTCTGATGGCGTTCTAAGGTCGCTAATAACTTCGGAACGAGAAGAGATACAATGTTCTGGTTTGAAGCAGCGTAACAGTCGTGTCACAATCTATAAGTACACACCTAAAAAACAATCACTTTTGAAAGTCAGTTTCCGCCTAACGCTACATGTGAGCTCTGTCTGATGGCGTTCTAAGGTCGCTAATAACTTCGGAACGAGAAGAGATACAATGTTCTGGTTTGAAGCAGCGTAACAGTCGTGTCACAATCTATAAGTACACACCTAAAAAACAATCACTTTTGAAAGTCAGTTTCCGCCTAACGCTACATGTGAGCTCTGTCTGATGGCGTTCTAAGGTCGCTAATAACTTCGGAACGAGAAGAGATACAATGTTCTGGTTTGAAGCAGCGTAACAGTCGTGTCACAATCTATAAGTACACACCTAAAAAACAATCACTTTTGAAAGTCAGTTTCCGCCTAACGCTACATGTGAGCTCTGTCTGATGGCGTTCTAAGGTCGCTAATAACTTCGGAACGAGAAGAGATACAATGTTCTGGTTTGAAGCAGCGTAACAGTCGTGTCACAATCTATAAGTACACACCTAAAAAACAATCACTTTTGAAAGTCAGTTTCCGCCTAACGCTACATGTGAGCTCTGTCTGATGGCGTTCTAAGGTCGCTAATAACTTCGGAACGAGAAGAGATACAATGTTCTGGTTTGAAGCAGCGTAACAGTCGTGTCACAATCTATAAGTACACACCTAAAAAACAATCACTTTTGAAAGTCAGTTTCCGCCTAACGCTACATGTGAGCTCTGTCTGATGGCGTTCTAAGGTCGCTAATAACTTCGGAACGAGAAGAGATACAATGTTCTGGTTTGAAGCAGCGTAACAGTCGTGTCACAATCTATAAGTACACACCTAAAAAACAATCACTTTTGAAAGTCAGTTTCCGCCTAACGCTACATGTGAGCTCTGTCTGATGGCGTTCTAAGGTCGCTAATAACTTCGGAACGAGAAGAGATACAATGTTCTGGTTTGAAGCAGCGTAACAGTCGTGTCACAATCTATAAGTACACACCTAAAAAACAATCACTTTTGAAAGTCAGTTTCCGCCTAACGCTACATGTGAGCTCTGTCTGATGGCGTTCTAAGGTCGCTAATAACTTCGGAACGAGAAGAGATACAATGTTCTGGTTTGAAGCAGCGTAACAGTCGTGTCACAATCTATAAGTACACACCTAAAAAACAATCACTTTTGAAAGTCAGTTTCCGCCTAACGCTACATGTGAGCTCTGTCTGATGGCGTTCTAAGGTCGCTAATAACTTCGGAACGAGAAGAGATACAATGTTCTGGTTTGAAGCAGCGTAACAGTCGTGTCACAATCTATAAGTACACACCTAAAAAACAATCACTTTTGAAAGTCAGTTTCCGCCTAACGCTACATGTGAGCTCTGTCTGATGGCGTTCTAAGGTCGCTAATAACTTCGGAACGAGAAGAGATACAATGTTCTGGTTTGAAGCAGCGTAACAGTCGTGTCACAATCTATAAGTACACACCTAAAAAACAATCACTTTTGAAAGTCAGTTTCCGCCTAACGCTACATGTGAGCTCTGTCTGATGGCGTTCTAAGGTCGCTAATAACTTCGGAACGAGAAGAGATACAATGTTCTGGTTTGAAGCAGCGTAACAGTCGTGTCACAATCTATAAGTACACACCTAAAAAACAATCACTTTTGAAAGTCAGTTTCCGCCTAACGCTACATGTGAGCTCTGTCTGATGGCGTTCTAAGGTCGCTAATAACTTCGGAACGAGAAGAGATACAATGTTCTGGTTTGAAGCAGCGTAACAGTCGTGTCACAATCTATAAGTACACACCTAAAAAACAATCACTTTTGAAAGTCAGTTTCCGCCTAACGCTACATGTGAGCTCTGTCTGATGGCGTTCTAAGGTCGCTAATAACTTCGGAACGAGAAGAGATACAATGTTCTGGTTTGAAGCAGCGTAACAGTCGTGTCACAATCTATAAGTACACACCTAAAAAACAATCACTTTTGAAAGTCAGTTTCCGCCTAACGCTACATGTGAGCTCTGTCTGATGGCGTTCTAAGGTCGCTAATAACTTCGGAACGAGAAGAGATACAATGTTCTGGTTTGAAGCAGCGTAACAGTCGTGTCACAATCTATAAGTACACACCTAAAAAACAATCACTTTTGAAAGTCAGTTTCCGCCTAACGCTACATGTGAGCTCTGTCTGATGGCGTTCTAAGGTCGCTAATAACTTCGGAACGAGAAGAGATACAATGTTCTGGTTTGAAGCAGCGTAACAGCCGTGTCACAATCTAGAGATACAATGTTCTGGTTTGAAGCAGCGTAACAGCCGTGTCACAAACTATAAGTACACACCTAAAAAAAAATCACTTTTGAAAGTCAGTTTCCGCCTAACGCTACATGTGGGTCTGTCTGATGGCGTTCTAAGGTCGCTAATAACTTGGAACAAAAAATAAAAGTTCGGTTTGAAACAGCGTAACATCGTGTCACAATCTATAAAAACACCTAAAAAAAAATCACTTTTTAAAGTCAGTTTCCGCCTAACGCTACATGTGAGCTCTGCCTGATGGCGTTCTAAGGTCGCTAATAACTTCGGAACGAGAAGAGATACAATGTTCTGGTTTGAAAGGGCAGC
>JAVIWB010002350.1:0-102995 GCA_031893035.1 Dermolepida albohirtum
ATTTAGTGGTATCAGGGCGGTGTTATTTATTATGAGCTGTTGAAATCGAACGAAACCATCACTGGGGAACGGTATCGAACTTAATTGATGCGATTGAGCCGAGCACTGCGCGAAAAGTGGCCACAATACGAGCAGAGGCACGAAAAACTGATTCTACAGCATAACAACGCTCGGCCTCACGTTGCCAAACCCGTTGAAACCTACTTAGAAACGCTCAAATGGAAGGTCTACCCCACCCGCCATATTCCGCAGATATTGCGCCGTCCGATTATTACTTGTTCCGTTCGATGGCACACGGTCTGGCTAATCAGCAGTTCCGCTCATATGAAGACATCTCGAAATGGCTTGATTCGTGGATAGCCTCAAAAGACGAACACTTCTACCGTGACGGTATTCGAGTTCTGCTAGAAAGATGGGCAAAAGTTGTCGCTAGCGATGGGCAATATTTTGAATGATTCATTTGTAAACATTTTTTCACAATAAAGTTGCATTTTCTCTAAAAAAACAGCGGGAACTTTGTTGCGCACCTAATATATGATGTATTAATCAAGTAATGTAAATAAAAGTGAACATATTTAGTATGCTCTTCGTGAGTATAAGTCAAAAATTTTTCGATATTTTGCACTTGTTCTTAGCTTGAATGCGAAGTGAAAGCGAGTTTGTTCCCATAAAATTATTTTGTTTTGTTTGAAACAGGAAGAAGACGTCAAAATCGGACAAAGAGAAGGATTCAGTAGCGGAGATCTTGTAAAACTAAATGCAATGTACAATTGTTCAACTATTGATTCCGGCAAGCTTACTACGGAACTCCCTATATATAGAACGCCTGCTACAACAATTATCGACGGAATTAGTGACTTGGTAAATGCTATTTTGGGTTAGATTTTACTTCGAATAATATTTATTCCATTCAGTTTCAATATTTTAATGTTTTATTATAAATTTTCTACTTATATTAAGTAAATATTTAATAAAAATGTTTGTTTAAATATCTTTTGTTGATATTAAAAAAACAAAGTAAGGCGTTGGACGTCACTAAGGGAGAATTGGTCTGTTAACAGTTAATTTAATACGGTACTTTAATTTTTTTACTTTTATCAATATATTATATGAGGGATGGGCAACCTTTGACATGTGGGCCAAACTTTAATGTGCAAATACGTTCGCGGGCCGCGTTTAAAAGTAGTGCATTTTAAACTAGTGTTCATAATTTTTAGCGATAGATGTCAGACATGAAATAATACGACAATGTCTCGTGGGCCGGATCAAATCTTACAGTGCGCCGGTTGTTGCCACATATGTATTATATGAATATTAATAAAAAATATTGCAAATATATTGTTTATAGATGCTTTTTGTATATAAACGTTGTTTGTGGAAGGGTAATTGTTTGCATTTTTTAGGTTATATTTTGTTGTGTTATAAAAACAATTTTTCTTGGGTAACAAAAACAACTTTTAGCATAGCACATCTCGGTCTTCAAAATGTATGTAGTTGGTAAAAGTACACGCTTTAGAATGGAGAGACCTTCGCGGATATATGTCTCCATCAACGGTGGCGATAGTATTTTTTTCATGCACAATAGTCTGCGTATATTTCAGTTAAATTATATTTAAATGTTGAAGGTAATAGTAAATATCTTTGAAATCGATACACCAAGCGCCATCTATATTACAAAATCTTGTAGATTTGTCGCCATGTTGGCTATGTGAAGATTTTTTATACAGCAAGCCCCCGTTAACATACATTGATCATAGGTAACAATACATATTAAAATAATTAAGTAATATAGGAGTTTTATATTCCCGCGCTTAGTATATCTTCAAACTTACTTAAAACAGGCATCTTTCTAGTTTCTAGCCTGGATATGAACCTTTTACGCATCGCCAGCCGTCGGATGGTGCTGATACTAGTACACATTTCTTAATGAAGAGTGGCCATTCTATTACATAACTTTACTTGTTCTGTGATAACCACCATCAACCACCATCACCAATAACCGCACATAACAAGGTTTGTATCTCGTGTTTGATTTCCGTTATTCAAATATAATATAATATATAGATTCCAGAGATACCACGAGTGGGTCACTATATTTAGGAGTGGGTATTTGTAAACCTTCCCAATTTCATTGTTCATTCAGATATTTGTTACAATATATATTTACAGAATGGAGTTATGTCCATGTCCTAGACTGTTGGAATGCCCATATTTACCCGGAGTGTATCCACAAATAGATTCAGCACATCAAAGTTTATTGAAAGTTATTTTCAAAAATCTCTTCTTACCCAATGATAATTTTATTGTCGGAAAAGTCGATCCTCTCCATAGAAAGGACCCACCACGTTGTGGATGGATGATTTTCTTTACACTAAATAATAGAATAAATATTAATGTATATAATGCTGTAAAAGATGCAATAGAACAAACGAAGCCAACTAATGCAAGTATTGCGCAACTGAATGCACATGGTCCTCAAAGCTTTTCCGTCATATATGATGTTATCTGTGATTGTAATTCGATGGATTTTTGAATTGAATTGACGTATTAAACAGATTAATTAAATAATGTGACATGTTAAATAGATTAATAAAATAATATGATATGTTTTAGAAAAAATATGTTGCATTGTATGTAATTTATTCTAACGATACGTTTCTTGTTGTGTTATACTCCATGCCCACGTTTGATGTTTGCATTAACGTTAGACATAATAACTAGAACTATTACGTTCAATGTTTATGTTTTATGTTACGTTTTATGTTTCATGTTTAGTTCACCTTTTGGGTAGGTACTTGGTGAATATGTATTTTCTCAAAAGAGCATTTTGCCCTCCATTGATTTTCTTAATCTTCAACATTCAGGAAAATGATCACAATTCTTATTTTCAATAAAAATACTAAACAATCATAACAAAAATAACGATGACAAAATATACAGTATAAATCTACAAAGGTCTCTTAATAATAAGTTTTTTCATCTTCATTTAAGGTAGGGACATTTTGTCCCCACCCAATTATATTCGAATAAATTATTTTATCATCTTCATCTACATGTAATTGTATAGATCTCTTAGTATCATTATATCCTAATATTTTAGAAATATCTTTTTGCTTTGAACCAAGGATTATTTTGGAACAATACGTATTGGCCCAGTACTGGTAAATTAACATCTACTGCTCCATGTTTATTAATAGCGTACTTAACAAATTTAACACTCATGGAAGCTTTAAAAAATCTTTTTATTTGTGCAATTGTACAATTAATTTTGGGCTTCCCATTTTTGTATACAAATTTTTGGTCTTACATTAAAGGAAGCTTTGATTTGGGACGAATATTTGAACATAAATAGACAGTTAATTACAGATTTCTTGACAGGAGCGTTTTCGAGAACACATATTTTCATACGAGTTTATTGGTAATACATATAATTCTCTTATTATTATTCTTACCTGCTATTAAGAGATATTTATCAAGCAATTACAAACTACTGATTCCAGACAAAGGCAACTGCATAAAAAGGATACGAAATCAAAATCTACTTCGAAAGAAACATATGAAATAGATTTTGCAAAAATTGCCCAGCTCTTCGTATTACCTTTTTTTATAACTAATTTTATAGGAGTAGCATGTTCTAGATCATTACACTATCAATTCTACAGTTGGTATTTCCACAGTTTATTGTATTTAGTACATTGTACGTCTTATAGAAAGCCCGTGAACATCTTAATACTAGAGATTATTGAATTTTGTTGGAATACTTATCCGAGTACTGTGTACTCCAGTTTATTGTTACATGTTTGTCATGTATTGGTTATAGTTGGTGTCTATATTGTTATGATTAAAAAGTAAGACAGTATATTTTTTTACATAAAAATAAATATTTTATATAAATATATGTTTTATTTTTAAAAAACGTCAATAATTTTTATATAATCTATAGAAATCTCTGTTAATTTTACTTCTAATTTTATGATATATTATCCGAAATAAAATTATATTGTACGACTTACAAGGTGTGAATCCAAATGTTAAACCGTCTTCATTTGAAGTTTAACAAAAATTGAAATTACAAATTATCGAAGACTTACAATAAATTGAAAATATTTTATCTAATTTTATTTAATTTACAAAAATCTAAATTTCAAATATTTTTGTTTTCATATTTTAGTTAAAATAGTGTTAAATGCAGTATAAGGTTTCTTTAAAAAATATGAAAATATTCCTATGCATTTGATTTTATTTTCAAATTTTATGTAAGCGGTATCATCTCGAGATGTTTAGTAACAAGAAACGAAGCAAAAGATATTTGTTTGAAATATTTCTTTATTTTCAAATTAATAAAAATAACATCTTATCGTTTGTTTGTTACCCTTAGTGAGGCAAAAACCGGGCAAGAGAGGTGTAGTTTTTTTATTACTATTTTCAAAGGTAGACTTTTAAAAATGCTAGTTTTCTTACTTACAATATAATTAATTTTTTTAAATATACAAATAAAAAGTTTCGTAAGTGAATAACGTTTCAAAGCGATATCATCTTTAGAAATAAGAGATATATAGAGATAAAGATATTGTTTAAAAATCATATTTATGTTTTCGGGCGTGTTCTAAACTTTTGTACCACCTTGTATGTTATATTATAACCGACATGCATTAGTAGCTACGTGATTTAGATATAAAAAAATAATTATCGCTAAATTTAATATTCTATCGAAAATAGATTAAATCAATTTTTTACGTTAAGCGTTAGCTTTATAATATGATTATTATTAAATATTAGCGTTACTATAAAGAGAACCTATGATTTCTAAATATAAAATTAGAATCTATATTTACATGCATAGCATGTGCATTAAACACTAAAATATATAGATGTATTCTCTTAATATGAACTTAAAGTTATTACAATTAATAAGTATTCAGTAATGACATTTAGAGAAAATAAAAACAAACTTTAATTGTTAAGCAAAAGAAGTAAAAATAAATTTTAAAAAACATCTTAAAACCTCTGTGTTGTGTTATAATTTAATACCGTCCCTTAATTCACCAATATCACCGCTGTGGTGGCAGCACTATCGGTTTTGACGTTTTGAAATCTACATATCCAAATATGGGTTTTGTTGGATTGTTATGCATTTCTTAGCAGAAGAAAGGATCCGCAACTGTCGAAGCCCAATGTATACCATCTGAAACGTGCCTCGTTTCGTATTAATTTTGATGACCGTTCGCTGCGAGTCCGTTTCAACCTCTTTACGCAAAAGGTAATTCGCACAGAAACCGTCTTAATCAAAACACGCTTCATCTAGGTTATGTTGCATCGCGATTGGTTTGTCGAAGGGGGGCTGAGTTGAGTATGGTAGTGTAAGTTTGAATAAGAACAGTTTTTTTACTTATTAATCTAAAGTTTTGTATTTCCTCAACCTCTTCACGGTAAAAGTTCGAGTGTAGTTTTTCCTTTTATATGATGCTTCTGGAGTTGCTCGTAGAAGCGTTCAACAGTAATCTCCCATCATGTTGACATTCCAACGACCCTGAAACCGTTTCTCCATCTCCTTTATATCTTGGTGGAATCACTCCCCATGTTCCTCACTTACAGCTCCAAAATTGTCAGGGAAAAAATTTAAATGTGAGTGTAAAAATGCACCTTCACACTCATATTGCATCCAAGTTCTCGAAATGTTTTCAACATGTTTTGAACTATATTTTCGTTCACAGGAAACCTATAAGTCAATATTTTTTAATCATAAAATTAACACTTGTACTAATGTACACCCTCACAATCACAGACTTTCTTTAACAGTCGTATCTTCCATGATCTCATAGAGGTCAGAATATGGTATCAGCTCCTTGTCAGCATTAAACACATGGTTTTTATTTTTCACAATAAAGACGCTCTTATAACTATCTAATTCACAGTGATTATTTATATTTTTAATCAAATGTAGACAATTCACAGTTACACCATGATTATTTTTTAACACATGTTGCACCAAACTGCATTTCTTAGACCGATTAAACTTGATGTGTCGTACATATTGACTTATAGGTTTCTTGTGAACATTAGCGTGTGTTTGGTTTTAGTGGAATGAGTGGGCGAAATTTCTTGTGTTTGCTTTACCGCGGATTCAGGTGCGATATTGTGATTAATAATCTGCTGATTATGACAATTTAGTTGTTTTTTTGTCTTTTTCGCTTACAGCACTGAAGATTTAAGCCTCATATTTTGTATATAAAATTAAAACTATTGTTGGTAGTAACATAGATTTATTTCTGAATTACAGGTACTTGAAAGTGTGCACAAGTTGCAATAAAGAGAATAGAATAGAAAGAAAATAGTCGAGAATCTCACATAGAACAAATGAAACAGTCTGTCACAGAATTGCATTGTTTAAACGCATACAGACATGATAATATTCTACCGTTATATGGGCACGATATTATTTTATGACTTTCTTGTATATTATTTTATAATTTCATTTTCTAGGTATAGTATAGGAGGCCCGCAACCTTGTTTGGTTTACCAATATATGTCCGGGGCTCCTTGGATAGCAGATTGAAAGTGGTAGATGTAAATAAGACTTTAAAATGGCGAAAACGCTTAGATGTTGCAATTGGTTCCGCTAGGTGGGCTGAAATATTTTTAACATTTTGTTATCTTTAAAGTTGATTTTTTTAGAGGTTTACAATACTTACACACTAATCGGTGATAAACCACTGATACACGGTGATATTAAGTCTGCCAACATTCTCCTAGATGATAACGACGTACCCAGGATAGGAGACTTCGGTTTAGCACGTGAAGGACCGCAGTTAGGCTTTACAGTTTCGGCGTGGTTCTTTTCGAGCTTACGACAGGACTGAGCGCATATTCTGACAGAAGAAAGTACAAATTTTTGAAAGATCACGTCGTTTTACACGAAGGAGACGTCATGGAATTAAAAGATAAGAAGATCGACAATCACGACGATTATTTTGTGGGTCTGATTGAAGTAGGTAAATCGTGTGTCACCAAACGCGCCAAGGATAGGCCAGAAATGGTAGAGGTGCTGATTAGATTGGAAAATGTTTTATGCATGTCTGTAAAAATATAAAATGGAAGTGTTTTATATTAATTTCGAGATATCAAGGGAATGTTACTTAAGAAAAAATGTGCAAAAATCTCTTAATTTGCTGTAATTTTTTATGCATTGTATATTGTCAGTCTTTATTTGTAAACGATCTGTATATAAATAAAATATAATTTACTTTTGTAAAGGAAAAATGTTATTAATAAAAGAAGATCTTCCAAAAATTCTTTGGTACTTCCTTCTGGAAATACTTCCTTTGTTTGTGCCGCTTGAGTTGGGGTCATTTTGAAAAGATCCCATTTCTCAATTGCAAGTTAATTCCTTTGCCAATAAATAGTTTAGAGGTAATTTTAAGTGCCGTGGCATCGCAAATTAAACGAGCGTGTTATCACACTATTTTTTCAAAGTTGTTCAAGCCTACTATCATTTTGTATAACACTAGGCTTCTCTCAGTAACCATGTATGAAATTGTGTTGCTTCAGAGATAAAACAATTTTTCAGTAGATGGTTTGTTACTTTTCTTTGGAAATCTCAACTATATCTGAAATAAGATCACTTGAGATTATCAAAGGTTTTTCCACGACGACCTTATATCAGGAGAGCCATGACGCGTTTTTACAACAGATAGCGCCAGCTTATTTTTGCAAGTGCTAGAATTATTCGTAACTAACTTTATGCTATGCCATATGACAGCTGACGGTTCTTTCATTTTGAAAAAAAATTGAACGACTTGGTTAACTGTTTGGAATTTTATAAAAACTTGAAAATAGAACACCAAGATGCGCATTTTTGCCGTATTTTCATCTTTTATTTCTATAAAGCGAAGAATGCACCTTAAGCTTGCGTAATGCTCGGTTTTTAATATTTCAGACGACTCCAAACCTAACTACCACATAGATATCTAGTCGTTAATCTAAAGAGCATTTTTCACACAAAATAAGATATCCGTTTGCTAAACTTCTCTTCCTTATCGATACGTTATTGTTATTATATTCACCTTTTTGGCATCTTTTTGTCTTATAATCATCATTCAAGCGCTTATAGTCACATAAAAATGCATGAATATTTCAACAAGCTCGATGAAATTTACTTAACGCGTATATAAACATCTGTGATATGCTTCCTGAACGTATGGAAAATGACCCTTTTCTGATGCAATCGACTAACTTGTTATGAGAAGAATTCATTGTCTAGATCTTGTTAACCGTAAAGGAGTTGTATTTAATCATGAGACCATACACAAGACTTACCGCCCGTCAATAATTATTGAATTTTAAAAGGAATAACTGCCATACCTATTATACTTAACAGTCGAACTGAAAAGTCCCCGGTCTACCATAGTAAAACACAGTTTTTTGGCAAAATTCGATTTTATTATTCAACATAGTTGCCTTCGAGGGCGATACACCGATTATAGCGTTCTTCCAACTTTTCGATACCATTTTTCTAGTACGAATTGTCTTTAGCCTCGAAATAGGCCTCAGTTTCGGCGATCACCTGCTCATCCCTGCTAAATTTCTTCCCGGCGAGCATTCTCTTGAGGTCTGCAAACAGGAAATAGTCGCTGGGAGCCACATCTGGAGAGTACGGTGGATGGGGAAGTAATTCGAAACCCAATTCACTTAATTTGGCCATTGTTTTCATTGATTTGTGGCACGGTGCATTGTCTTGGTGAAACAGCACTTTCTTCTTCTTCATATGGGGCCGTTTTTTTGCGATTTCGTTCTTCAAACGGCCCAATAACGCTGTATAATAGTCGCTGTTGATGGACTGGCCATTTTTAAGATAATCTATGAAAATTATTCCATGCGCATCCCAAAAAACTGACGCCATAACTTTTCCAGCTGACTGTTGCGTCTTTCCACGCTTTGGAGCCGGTTCATTGCGTGCAGTCCACTCGGCTGACTGTCGATTGGACTCTGGAGTGTAGTGATCAATCCATGTTTCATCCATTGTCACATATCGACGCAAAAACTCGGTTTTATTACGATTTAACAGCTTCAAACACAGCTCAGAATCAACTCGTTGTTGTTTTTGATCGAATGTGAGCTCGCGCGGCACCCATTTTGCACAGAGCTTCCGCATGCCCAAATATTCATGCACGATGTGTCCAACACGTTCCTTTGATATCTTTAGGATGTCAGCTATCTCGATCAACTTTACTTTACGTTCATTTAAAATGATTTTGCGAACTTTTTTGATGTTTTCGACGGTGACAGCCTCTTTTGGTCGTCCACTGCTTTCGCCGTCTTCGGTGCTCATTTCACCACGTTTAAACTTAGCATACCAATCAATTAAGGTTGATTTTGCTGGCGCAGAGTCCGGAAACTCCTTATCAAGCCATGCTTTTGCTTCAACGGTATTTTTCCCTTCCAAAAGCAGTACTTTATCAGCACACGCAATTCTTTTTTTTCCATTTTTTTAAATAACAAAAGTAGCTTCACTCTTAACGCAATATCTCAGTAACTAATGATCGAATTGCTGTCAAATTTTGACAAGTTTCGTTTGAAGGTTAGTACTATCTAAAAAACATGGATTTAATAACAGTAACGCCATCTATGTGTCAGACCGGGGACATTTCAGCCGACCTGGTACTTTGCATTTTCATTCTTCCATTTGTTTCGGTCTTTTCGAAACTCCTTGCATAGTCCAACCTTCAACTCAGATGATAGCGTGTATGTCAGCACCCTGTAAAGTTTTTTGCCGATTAAAGCTGGTCCTTGTATAACCAAGGATTTATGAAACCGAAAGATGGCAAAAGATCAAAGGAAACGGGTAGTATATAATTAATGATCTCTTTTTTTTAAGTCAATAAATGACCTATAAAAAACAAGAAAATACGCCATGATGATTCCGAAAATCCGATAGATCCATCGTGTCCCTCGGGTCTTGTTAAAATACATTCTTTAACTTCTATTTCAATTAGAATTAGCAGTCTCGAGAGCAGTTTTTTGACGCCGAAATATCGAGTTGGTATCTTCAGAAGGTTCTAGAGAGAGATGTTGTATGTTGCTCCTTGTTATATATGTCGTTTTTTTGTTTCGTTGATTCGTGTTTGTATCGCTCCAATGGTCTTATCATTATATCCAGTGATTCTTGTAATATTCTTGAGTAATTAGTGAATAGTTCTAATATTATGACGCTCTCACCATTCATGTTGTGAATCTTAAAAGAGGTGTTCCGCTACTCCGAATTTAGTAGTATGTCATTGGTGTTCTTTCATTCTGCACTAGATGCCTCTACCTGTCTGTTCGATATAGTTTTCTTCGCTCTGATTGCGTCGGAGGGACAGGAATAATGAATTTATCATATTTTACAATTAAACAATTCAAAAGTTGATCAATTTCATATCAAACCCGACTATTGATATTCGAATTTTCGATGTCTGGTTTGCAAACACAGCACGTACTGATGGTTCTATTATAAATTTTAGATGTATTGTAAGTATAGAAACGGATATTTTCAATACAGATAGGAGCAATTTCTTTAAAAACATTTTAAACGATCTTGTTTTCTAAAAAAAAAAGATTTTACGACAGAAGTTTACTATACGATTTTTATAATTTAAGGTCATTATTGTCATAAATTATTCTTATTTCTTTTTTACTTATGCATGTCACGATTTTTTTTTTTTATTTAAAAGATTGAACATTGTGTGAATTAAAGATGCTGTTATCGAAGCCAAAAATGTAGGTTGACGTTGTAGAATCGTGATATGGGGTTTTGAATCTTTATTTACATATTTTGCTGTGGTTTTACATCAAATATCTATACTTATTCTTAATAATTATTGGGAATAAAGATTTAAATTTTGATAGCAAAAAATAAAAGTAAAAATTACACTGCAACAACTTAATACATTCAAACAAAATGTGTTGTATTATGTTGTTACCTTATCACAAGCCCATGTTTTATTCAAAATACGAAGTACTAAACTATCTATATCACATAACCTAAATTATAATTACTTTGTTACTTACGATTTTATCTAATTTAATATGTATCACAACTTTTCAATAAGTACAAGCCGATTTTTTCCCATATATAAATAGAAATATGTTAACAATTAAACAGAGGTAATTTCGAAGCGAAATGTTTTCATCAATTTTCTTTTCGCTGTGGCTTTTGTCTTCGGATAGATTAATTTTTGCGTATCCGTTGGCACATTTAGACGAAATTGATATTTCGAAATACGAAACCGCTTTTTTCGATAAACCCAGTTTAAAAACTGGCGAGATTGTGAGTAGATGGGATGAAAGTTCGCCGATGAATCCGGAAGAATTGGGTGAATATTTAGAAGGAGATATTTTATTTCAAACCAGGAGTAAAAACGGACTTGTCGCACTCAGTACTCGTTGGAAAGATGGTGTTGTCCCGTACATTATTAAAGGGCCTTATAATGAAGACGAATTGAAAATTATATTTAATGCAATGGATCAGTATCATAAGAATACTTGTTTAAGGTATATCGTACCAAGTTTATGTATTTATTTGTTAAATTTTTTCTTTGTAAAAAAGTTTTATTAAGAGGAAATTTGATATACCTCAATTTGCAGGAAAATTAAATTTTCAGGCATTCTAAACCATATTTTTGTTATATGTAATTGATTTAGATTTAGAAGAAGAAACTCCAAAGACGTCGATTATATACGAATTCAAAATACGAAAACAGGCTGTTGGTCGAGTGTAGGTAGAATAGGCGGTGAACAAGATTTAAATCTGCAAAGTCCTGGATGTCTGTCCACTTTAGGTACACCTATTCACGAGTTAATGCACGCCATTGGTTTTCATCACGAACAAACGCGTACTGAAAGAGACGATTTCGTCAGCATACTTTGGAATAATATAAAAAGCGGTAACACATTTATTTCAAAAAATATTTAGTCTTTTCTTATATCGACGAAGTTTCGCTTAACCTATGTTCATCGCAGGGCATGAAAAAAACTTCGCCAAGTCTGAAAATGGAACGACCACGGCTTTTGGAGTCGATTACGACTACGGTTCTGTCATGCATTACTCCAAATACGCATTTAGTAAGAATAATCAGCCAACAATTGAACCTAAGGTAAAAAATTTATGATTAAATTTACTTTTACTTGCGAAATAACAAAAAAAGCTGTAAGGTTGGGAACTCGCAAAATAAATGATTTTGAGTAGCATTATACTAGTTACGCGCCATCTATACAAAAAAAATTAACTTTTTAAAAACAAAACGAACTACTGTTGCCATCTCTTGCATCTTTTTGTTGGTAAAAGAGTACAATTTCAGCTTTTCATGGAATTTGTTCCATTACAAACCGAGATATAGTAGTAGCATCAGCATCTGTTTTAGTAAACAATTAGAAAATGTGTTTTAAATAAAAAACTATGATTAACCTTTCTGTTAAATTTGGTAAAAGTTTTGCCGAAGTGTCTGAAATCTTTGGAAAAAAGTACGGTGAAGAATGCTTACTTCTATACTTTTCGAACGATTTGAATGAGGTCGTATGAAGAATCAAACATCACTGCCTTTATTAAAGGAAGTATAATGCAATGTTCAGTCAAGTACTTGAGGGGAAAATAAAAAGGCCACTCAAAGAAGAAATGGGGTCGCATATTCAAAGAAGACTGCAAGAGAAGCAAGTCAAAAGTTAGAAAATACTAGCGCAAGAAAGAACGAAGTAGAAACGTATTGTTAAATTATAAATCTAAAAGGAAAAGTCTGCATCAAGATTTTATGAATATATGTAAGAGATCGTGAGAAGTTTTAAAGACGATCAAAAGTAAAATTGTCCAAAAACTGCTCTGTGTAAAATTGCATAATTTTCCAAAATGAAAGAAAACATGAAATCGTCTGCGAAATTTATTGAAGATGAATTTAAATTAAGTTTATCATTTTTATTGAAATTTCGGGCGTTCCCAAATTTGTGATTTGTTCCATACAAGTTAAACGGCGCCAAAAAAAATGTATGGAATTGAATACTGCAGTCTAGTATGGACACAAACTTTCTTGAAACAGTCATTAGTGGTGACGAAACGTGTTGTTTTGAATACGAGACCAAAATAAAGTCCGAGAATTCTAAATAAATTACCAGAGAATAGGTGTTCTAAAAAATTATTAGAAGAGACAAAGTTAAAGAGATCGATGATTTGTTTCTGCATTTCCAAAGGTATTTTTTCGAAAAGATTTCGTTCCATCTGATCGAATGGTGAATGGTGGTTTTCATCAGGAAGTTTTGAAACGACGATTTAGTAAACTAATTAACTGTATTAAATAATATATCGTCACTAAAGGATGACTGAAGGAATTATTTAAACAATTATCGTTGGCATTTATTTTATTTTCTATCGCAAGTTTGGTGTTCTTTAAAGATGTATATATGAGCATTTATCGTTGGATTTTTTTAGTGTAGTTTGCTGCAGATACATTAGTGTTGAAATTTCAACAATAGTTAGCAGACATTCTTAGCTTCTATTTTCCTTGGTAACATGTTTCCATTGTGAATATTTCCCGGTGAAAGTGTTCTCCATATTTATCACGCAAAAATCCAGATGAGAATTTAATAAGTGGATCTTTAATGATATATTGTATTACATCCAAGTACTTTATAGTTTTTAAGAACCTCAATTCAAGTTCTTTGTAGTTATCTGCCTTACGATTTCCAAAAAAGGGGTTTACAACCTTTTCAAATATTTTCCACGCAGCAACAAACACGGGGGAGAAAATATCTTGGTTTGAAGATATTTTGGAGACGATTGGACTGGAAAGTAAAGTAAAATAGAAGTCAAATTAGTCGAAGAAAAATATTTTTAAATTATTTTAAAACATTTTCTAGCAACAAACAGTGATTTAATTGTCAAGAGATTTGTTTTACAGTAGGATAACGATCCTAAAGATACTGTTAAAGTTGTAAAGAATTTTTGCAACAGAAATATGAGGAAAAAGTCATTAATACATCATATACATAATATATGATGTATTAATCAAATAATGTAAATAAAAATGAACATATGTATTTAGTATACTTTTCATGAGTAGAAGTCAAAAGTTTTTCGATATTTTACACTTGTTCTTAGCTTGAGTGCGAAGTGAAAGTGAATTTGTTCCCATAAAATTATTTTGTTTTGTTTGAAACAGGAAGAAGACGTCAAAATCGGACAAAGAGTAGGATTCAGTAGCGGAGATCTCGTAAAACTAAATGCAATGTACAATTGTTCAACTATTGATTCCGGCAAGCTTACTACGGAACTGCCTATATATACAACGCCTGCTACAACAATTATCGACGGAATTAGTGACTTGGTAAATGCTATTTTGGGTTAGATTTTACTTCGAATAATATTTATTCCATTCAGTTTCAATATTTTAATGTTTTATTATAAATTTTCTATTTATATTAAGCAAATATTTAATAAAAATGTTTGTTGTTTAATTATCTTTTGTTGATATTAAAAAAAAATAAGGCTTTGGGCGCCACTAAGGGAGAATTTGTCTGTTAACAGTTAATTTAATACGGTACTTTAATTTTTTTACTTTTATCAATATATTGGGTTGGCAACTAAGTACTTTCGGTTTTTACTGATAGAGAGCGTTGCTTTATTTTTCGTATAACGTATGTTAGTGCTGTACTTTACCCTTTGTCGCGTGACACTAGTCACATTGACGTAACTTCAAAAGTAAGTAGTGCGTGATTTTTATTAAAGCTATAACTAATAGCTTTAATAAAAGTTGTGGGTTAATTTTAAATGGAGTGCAGAAACGAACATTTTCGACATATTTTACTATTTTATTTCCGTAAAGGAAAGAAAGCTGCTGCGGCTCACAAAAAGATATGTGAAGTTTATGGCGCTAATTGCTTAACAGAGCGCACGTGTCAGAATTGGTATAAAAAGTTCCGTTCAGGAGCAACGTTCTGGTCGGCCTACTGAAGTTGATGATGACCAAATCAAAGTCATAATTGAAGAGGATCGTCATATAACTGTTCGAGAGGTTTCGGAGAGGCTACATGTATCGCACACAACAATTGAAAAACATTTAAAATGTCTTGGGCTAGTTAAGAAGCTTGATATTTGGGTATCTCACGAATTGAAATAAATTCATTTAACACAAAGAATCAACTTTTGCGATATGCACCTTAGACGAAATGAAACCGACCCTTTCTTAAAAAGAATCATCACTGGTGATGAAAAATGGGTCCTGTACAGTAACATAGTTCGAAAACGATCATGGAGCAAACACGATAAACCAGCTCAAACCACATCTAAAGCTGAATTGCATCCAAAAAAGATCATGCTGTCAGTTTGGTGGGATTACAAAGGTGTTGTGTTTTTTGAGCTGCTTCCAAGGAACCAAACGATCAATTCTGATGTTTACTGTCAACAATTAATAAAACTTGATGAAGCAATCAAAGAGAAACGGCCAGAATTGTCAAATCGGAAAGGTGTAGTTTTCCACCAAGATAATGCAAGGCCTCACACATCTTTGGCAACTCGTAGGAAACTATTGGAGCTTGGCTGGGAAGTGATGCCACATCCCCATATAGCCCCGATCTAGCACCATCTGATAACCATTTATTTCGAAGTATTATTTATTTTGATGTTTGCAGAATTCTTTGAATGGTAAAGCTTTCACAAATGACGATGACCTTCACTTGCACCTGGTTCAGTTTTTTGCTGATAAGGACCAGAAATTTTATGAGCGCGGAATCATGCAGCTGAAAGAAAGATGGCAGAAGGTCATTGAGCAAAATGGAAAATATATAATTGATTAAAAACTATTCTTTGTTTAAAAAAAAGTGTTTTATTTTATACTACAAAACCGAAAGTACTTAGTTGCCATCCCAATATTATATCAGGTATGGGCACCCTTTGACATGTTGCGGGTCAAACGTTAATGCGCAAATACGTTCGCGGGCCGCGTTTAAAAGTAGTGCATTTTAAAGTAGTGTTCATAATTTTTAGCGATAGATATCAGACATGAAATAATACAATGTCTCGTGGGCCGGATCAAACCTTACAGCTGGCCGGTTGTTGCCCACATATGTATTATATGAATATTAATCAAAAATATTGCAAATATATTGTTTATAGATGCTTTTTTATATAAAAAAATATGGTATCCAAGATGGAAATTTTTTTTAGTTGAGCGTCAAGTTTGAATGGTTTCCTAAAGAGTTACAAAATACAAGATTCATTTACCTATTTTATATTATTTTTCTATATAAGTTAAGCAAAAATTATTAAGTACATTAAGAATAAATTGTTTCCTTTTAAATTTTTTTAATTAATATTAAAAAGCTTCGCCCAATGAGAGTGCGGGATTGCTTTGATAGGAAAGTCACTTTGTTTAAATAATTGAAGAATGATTTTTCTATATAAATATAACTTTTATTCATTTTAAAATAACTTTCCATGTATTTTCCAACGATTTGAGATAATATTTTTTCAATAAAAACATAGTATACTACGCTGTAAAGTAGCCAAGCACACACACACACACACACACACATATATATATATATATATATATATATATATAATGTTTTTTTGTGGTTTTTTTGCGGGAGTGTTAATTGAGAAATTATTCAATTTATAAAGTTTCGGCAATATGCATACTGCCTTCCTCAGAATTTATTCGATATCATATCTGCCTCACCAAACTCAAAACATCCGACTGTTAGTGATATCATTCGGCGACATCAACACACGGATAGTTTAAGAGATTCGGCACGTTTAGGTCGTACGTGAATTACATCTCGCACCGACGATGAGCGTATAAAATTGCAAAGTAAACGAAATAGGAGACCGACAGCACCCAAAATCGCCGCGCACATGAATCGCGACTGTGCAAGAAAAATTTGTGTTATTACGGTGAAAAGAAGATTAAAAGCTGCAAATCTTCACGGCCGCACTGGTGTAAGAAAATCCTTACTTCGACGGGGAAACTGGCAAAAACAACAACGATGCGCAGAAACATACAGAAGTTGGACACTAGATGACCGGAAAAGGGTCTTATGGACTGATGAATCAAAGTTTGAAGTGTTGGGACAGTCAAAGCGTGTTTTTGTAACAGCGAGTGGTCAAGAAATGCTGCGGGTTAGTATAGTGCCAACAGTCAAATAAGGGAGAAGTTCTGTGCTTGTTTGGGGTTGTTTTTGCTACACCAGCACAGGGGACTTGAAGCGAATCGAGGGTATTTTGCGAAAGGAGGATTATTTAGAAATATTGCAAGAAAATGCAATACCATCCGGGCTACGTTTAATCGGCGAAAATTTTATGTTTATGCAGGACAACGACCCCAAACACTCAGCAGTAAAATCTAAGAATTTCTTAAATAGCGAACAAAACAATAATACCTTGCATATAGTGACATGGGCATAGCAAAGCTCTGACCTAAATCTCATAGAAATGTTATGGGATGAATTGGACAGGAAAGTCCGAAAAGTGTGTCCTACCTCAACAAGTCACTTGTGGAACATATTGCAAGAATGGCGTAGTATACCGAATAGAATCCTTGAGATTCGTGAAACCGATGCCCCGAATTGTACGGGCTGCTCTTCGCGCAAAAGGGAGTTTCTTCGATGAGCAGGATGTTTAAGATATCTTTGTTTATTTAACGTTAGAATTATTTTAGTTTTTATTATTATACTTTATAAACATCTATAAACAATACAAGAAAAATTTTAAGTTTTGACATTAATTAGTCTAATTGTTTTCCCTTTTATGATATTTATTTGAGTGTCCGAACTAATATGGACGGTAGTGTACATAAAGTATTTAAAAAAAAATAGATCTTAAGACGAATGACTATTTTCTGTGTCGTTAAATTAAATACTTAGTCAGTCCTTTAAAAATTTAATTGCAGTCACAGATTATTTCAACGTTCTACGGGTGTCAATTGAAAGATTCGAAAACATAATAAAACACATTAAATTTAAATAAACATTCATTTTTATTTACTTTCTCACAACTCTTGCTTGTCCACTTTATTTTACAATCCATTTCTTCTCTTTAACCTTACATTTTAAAAATTAGGTTTTGGTAATTAAATGTATTCTGATGTTCAATTTTATTTATTTACATACAAAACATATATAAAAATTACGAAATCGAATTTCCCTCGTCTCATCTATTAACGAATTAGTCATGATTCTCTTAAAATATATTTTTTAACGTTCATTCAAAAATAATCTTTCCGTTTTCAGAATATTCATTTAGTAATTCTTATTCATGTAAATACGTCGTTAGGTAATGTAATCTTAACGTTCATATGTATCATTATTTATTTATTATTTGATTATGGTCAATCACAAGAGCATTTGTACTTATTATTCTGCCATCATTTTTATGTTTCCGATTGTGCGTTACATATGTAGGTCGCTCAAACTCAACCAAGGTTTTAATTTAAAGCTAAAAACACGAAATTATACAGAAAAAGAATATAAAAAAAATATATAACATAATAAGTTATAAACTACGAAGTATATAGGTGACATGAGACTCATTACAGATATATTGACACTCTATTTAAAAAAAAATTTGTGGATGTGTTACCAACATGCTTTATTTTTGAAATATATCAAAATACGCTTCCGTCAATGTAAATTAGGATTAGATAAATTAACACTTCGGTTTTAAACACAATTTATCAATACCAGAATAAAACGCACTTAATACATACCTGTTTAATTAAAAAAATAAACGTAGGGATAGAATTATGCATTAAATTGGCCATACTGAAAGCGAAACTTGTGTTTTATCTTGTCACGGTAACCGATAGATTGCGCATGACCGAAAAATTGAAAATTTAATAACTAGTATCAGTGAGAAATTGCAGTTTTTGTAATATTAAAATATATTTAATACATAGTATATACCGGCAGACTTGTGTGTGTAATTTATGATATTGAAATTCTGACATTTCGTTTAAAAATAGAAAGAAGTAATGTTCATAAAAAAAAATAGTGATTTTATACGATTAGAAACGATAGTGTAGTGGTGTACACAAATTGATTTTATTTGGGTAAGAACAGTTATACACAATATATTTTATTATTTATGAAATCAAAAAATATATTAGTCGAATGTTCCAATATATTTCTGCTTTTACTATTTTATATAATTGAGAATAATATGAAAATTATTTACTTAACCCATAAACCTACAAGGTTAGATTGAGCATTTGAATATTAAATATTACATTATTTGCATATGTAAACATACATAAATAATTTATATATTATTTTTGACACTTTTCTATCTTTGACATCACTTTCTATATTTAGTATAGATTGTTTGTGCATATAAATTATTATATAATTTTGAAGAAACTTTCACTCACGTTCATAAATGCTGAAATGGTGCCATTGACATCAAAAATAAGAAATTTTAAAATAACCTGTAAGTAATATGTTAACATTCGTATTATTATTGAATGAGTAATTACTTTACAATTTCGTCTCTAATTACAAAATGTAATTTTGACAATAATGAATGACTTTCAAATTTTTGTATTAAAATAGGAAATATTTGTTTAATCTCGCAAATATATATTACAAAATATATGATTATTACAAAAACAAATGAGTTATAAATTAATTTTGTTTCGATGTGTGTGTATATATGTGCGCGAAGTGCATTTCCGTAGTGAATTTAAAACATTCACTTAATTTCAACAAGAATATATCTCATAATCTTTTTTAATGAGTAAATATATACACAGTTCATTCAAAAAGTTCCAAGACACATTCTTTTGCAAATACAAAAATAGCGCTATCTATATTTTGCTAGTGGAAGTATGATGGACACTTTCTTCAATGGCCAAGATATAAATTTTAAATTCATTCCTTTACATCAAACAGTTAACGTAAATGTTTTTAATAAAAAGACTAGGTCGCTTTTGAATGGAATACAATTCTGAATTATGATTTCTTCATCACGCTTCAAGCCAAAAATCGAAGTGAATACTTAATAATTCATCGTATTTAGCTTCGATAGACTAGTCTTGTTTACAAAGTTTAAAATTGCTCTAAAAAGAGGGTGTCCCACTGTTTTGATAGTGGTTACGGCATCAAAACGCTTAAACACATTCTTTTTGGTGTAATTTCTAATTTTGGAGACAATTTATATTGGCAATGAAAGCCTTCTAAATACGTAAAGCTATATCCATAAACTATCTACTTTTGGGCTGGAACCGCGTCACTGGTATAACTGTCGACATATCGTACCCACTCGTATGGGTCATCTTCAGGGCTCCACTACTGCTACTGTCTGTGGCACTGAAACTGAACGAAACGTCGGCCGTTATACCAGTGACGCGGTTCCAGCCCGGAAGCCCAGAAGAAGATAGTATGGACCCCGACCGCGGAAGTCTACGTACCAGACTATATTAATAAACTTTGTCAAGCAACCAATACATTTTATATTAGCAACAATACTAAAGATAATCGATAAAGATGTCATGTCGATTATTGTATATCAAAAATAAAAAGGAACTTTCTATGCGTTCTAGGTATTTATGTACTAAGTGATCCACGACCAGTGGTTTGAGGTTAACAGTAAATATCTCCAAATTAGTAAAAAATGCATATATTTGATTAAAATTAATGTCACCCGAAGTTTTTCTTGTTAGGGCTTGATTTGTATTTTTATAATTTAAAACTAACCGCAATGCATTCAGGTCTGCCAATTACGCAGTGTTGCCAAATGAAATTTGATATTGCCAACCCCAGACGGTTGTAGATCAACCCGTATAGCAAGGGTTCCCAAAGTGTGCGCCGCAGAAAGTCTCCAGGGGCGCCGCGACAGCCTCGCCAAAACGAAAAAAAATCAAAAAATATAATTTTTTAAACTATTCACAAAATATTTAAACAAAATTGAAGTCTTATAAAAATCTGAAGTTAAATTTAGAGGTCATACAGCATAGAATTGATTTAAATTTAAGATTTTCGACTTAAAATTATCAGGTCTCCAATTTTGCTGCATATGAAGGGCGCCGCCGGAAATAATCTGAACGTTAAGGGCGCCATGGTTTTTAAAAAGTTTGGGAATCAATGCCATATACCATCATTACAACTAAACTTAAAGGAATATTTCTAAAAAAAAAAACAATCTATAGAAAATAAATAATGTGTAAATTGAATATTACGAATACAGTTATAGAGTGAAACTAGTAAAAATACTATTGTGATTGACTACTTCTTCGTCAAAAGAAAATTAAAAAAATATCTTTTAGCCTGTCTAAGACACTATTCAATTATTAAAAAACGTATATTTATAACAATTAATTAACAACATTATGCGAAGATAATTCGCATGTTGGAACGTTTTATTTTTTTACGTTTTAATTTGCGCATTTTTTTTTTTTCGGGAAATTTGTCTACTATTAAAAACTTTATAAATCACTCAAGTAATTTAGCCAAATATTCTTCATTCTAAACATAAATATTACACACATTCTTGTCTGTATACATTAGTAAACTGTGAAAATTAAAATTTTATTTTAGTAAGTTTATTACCAATAATTTTTTTGCTATTTATCCCCCTCTTCTCCGAAAAATCACACAAATCTAGTATTGTATATGTGTACATTATAATATCGACTTTCCTTCAGTAATTTTCAAAATCGATAATTAAAATTTTAAGAAATAAAAAGTAAAAATAATTTTCATAAAAAATTATTTAGAAATTACTTAAAAACGAGGGGACAATTTTTTCAATATAAACTGTATTTTGTAAAGTTTATTATTCTCTTTCGAAAACAGGCTGTCTTTCAATAGTTAGAAAAATTTGTAACTGTCAAATTTGAACAGTTGATGGAATGCTATTTATACGTATTTAATGCATTATTACTTATTATTCTGTTAATTTCTTTAGCTAAAGTACATAACGTAAGTAAAATCTCTCATAGGTGGATATCCGTCTTCAAGAGATTCTTCTCGAGCCGACGGACTAACCTTTATGTTTGAATAAACTATTCTACCTTAAATGAACGACCTCTTGATAATGTTTAATTCTTAAACTTTAAATATGTCTCCCTCATATGGAGAGACGCTAATATAAATGGGATGCCCCCGGCTATTTAACTATGTACATATATGAAATTTGCTTGATCTCGGGATTTGTAAACAGTGCCTTTTATTTAATCTAACAAATATTGCAAAATACGCGGTGCATAGACACACGCCGAAACAGAAATCCACATCGGCTAAATTAATTGAATTACTATTTATGCGAAAGAAAAGAAGATTGTACGTAATTTAGCTCAAAGTTTTGGAATTGGTAAAACCCAAGTTAGATCCAAATCGATCGATGGAGAATACAGAATATGTACGGAATAATCAGAGGGAATACATGTTCCGTGTGTAAAACACCAGAGCAACCACACACAGCCAAACACAGAACATTATGCGGTAAATTGTAGAACCACCTGTATTATAGAATATATTGCTTCAAACACTTTACAGAAGATTGGGAAGAGCTCATTGAAATACACCTGAAGCTTCCTTTAAGCATCAGCTTTGAAATATTCACCTTCAAGAAACATTTAGCATACTTTATTTGGGTAGAAAGGATGAACAGACTTTAAGTATATTCAACAGTTATCTAGAGTGATTTTGGCGAAATAAAAAGAATTTTATTCTGCTTATTGTGAAGCACTTTTTATTTTTAATAAATTTAGGCATTTGCTATAAATTCAAATCAAATTAAATTTTTTTTGAAAAAGAAAAAGCGTGAGAACTCGAAAAACAAGAATATGTGCAATATTTTTTCGATTTTAAATGTCAAAAATATCATTTCAACGTCAAAGGATTAATGTATTTAACATACTCATCGCTATTCAAAAGCAATATGGCGTTTGCTTATTTTTATTATTTTTTTAATAGATTTTTTTACAAACGGGGTGCGTGTGTAATATACATTTTCTAAATTAATTTTTATATTTTACATAAAGACATAAAGTGTGCATCTGTTAAAAAAATATGATAATTCTAAAATATTTACAGAATTATATATGTATATGTATGTATACAACGTATTCAAAATAGGGGGCTGATAATATTTCCTTAAAAGAATGTAGGTAATTTAGAGTCAGAGAAGTATGTTTTTCTTATTATTTCTTTTTTTTTCTCAAGAAATAATAAATATTTATTAAAAATCTTATATAAGAGAAAAAAATTAAATTTACTCATATTATATATTTTATATTATTTATTTATGTATATATATATATATATAGACTTCTTTAAGTAGCTTTGTACCTTTTTACATTATTGCTACATATATTAATTGGTAATTTCATAGTCTTAAAAATAAAAATATACGTATATTAATAAATAATATAAATACAAAAATATATATATTACTTAATGTAAAATAAAACCTACTACTACGAAAAAAGGGGGGAACGTATAACCAATACACTTCATACTAACACAATTTTATCAGTTAAAATTAAATTAAATATAAAGGAAACGTAATATTAGGAGGATACGAAGGGAGAAGATACATTATTTTTAAAAAAATCACAAATTCAAAGTATACACCGAGGTTCGAATTATTGTTAATTATAAGAAATCTTTCGTATCTGTATTTTTATATATTAATGTCAAATTGCACGGAAACAAAGGCACTGCATTTTTCCATATTTTTTAAATCTGCAAAATCATGTGGATTTTTTTTCAAATTAATTGTCACGTGATTTAAATGATTTGAATTTTTTTTTAATTGGAATAATCGATATTTTAGCTAACTATTTACTTTGAAATTTCTATCACTTGAGGTCTTTGTAGTTTTCGAACTGAAACCGAAGTGAAACTATCAAATGTTTACGGCAGGGTTCCAGCATAAAAATTACTACAACCTTGGACATATGTATTAGACAGTCGTCCTTGGAAAAAAAAAACGTATTTTGAATATTTCCATGTATATTATTAGATTTACTTTCCATAGGTCTTTCTTTATGCTTTTTTAGTGAACATTGTAACTGTTCCAGCGTAAGTTTTTAATGTAATTTTATAGATAATTGTAAACACGCTATTATTTTGTTAATTATTTTTAAAAAATCATCTGCGTGTTTTTAATTATTATAGTGTATACATTAAAGTATAAACAATGTCGAAAGTATGTGAGTGGAACTGGAACGCCGACGGATTGTTTTACTGGATTCGGAAGGAATATCCCTATCATCTATAGCGAGATACACACTCAACAGGTTCGAAGAGATGGGGCGATTCATAGATTGACTGATAACCGACAGATAATACATTTTAATTGCAACAAAAGGTTAACTATTAGAGAGAACATAGTTATAAAACTGTAAAAAAATGTCAAAAGATTTTGCTAGGGAATTACTCCATTTCTGTATAAAGTAAGGAGTTAATTCGTTTACGTGGATGAAAAGCTCAGCACAAATCATACTCAGCTATAGAGCATAAGAAAAAAATATTTCAATGGGTCAAAAGATAAAAAAATTGACCTGCTAACTATGGACTAAAGCGTCTGATCCTAATGTGCATGTATGTAAGAATATACATTTATAAACCTAGTAAATATACACTATTCAAATTACAACTTATAGTTCATGGAAAAAAAGCGATTGATTTTAATATAATTTATTACTTTTTATAGCGTTTCAGCCAATTTAGAGCTCAATACACGACAATGATGGCGACAGAGAGAAGCATTTTATTAAAAGCGTATTGTTACCACGGCAAAACATGGTGAAGGCAGCATTTATTCACAAGGTAGCGTTCCATGCCACGGCAACCAATGACATGGCTCCGCGAATATAAGGTGCGAACGTTAGATTGGCCACCTCTCTAAATCTTTCACTGATTGAACATTTGTGGAGCGCAGTTTAAAAATTGAGACGACGAAACATAAATGTGCTAATAAAATGTCAAGTTGTCTAATACATATGGAACCTAGGCTTTAAGGTGATGACTAGAGCGGTCACGTTTGTCTGCACACCAGGTTCGTAATAAGTACATACAGAATATTTACGCTGCTCAGTTATGTGTTTGTTGTACTACTACATCGGATCCGGATGTTTTAGTGATGACCGCGGAAGAATATACAGCAATAATCTGGGATTTCTATATGGTAGCAAAATCTTGACTTAGTTTGTCCGTTGTTTTATTTTAATTCGTGTATATAAGAGTGAAGTTTAGCCATTGTAACCGCATGAATATATAAAAATGAGATTCATAGAATAGAGACAAAAATCAGTATTACCTATGTACATAAGTACTTGAAATCCTAGACAGCGTAATTTTTTTCCGAATAATTTTCAGTCCATAGTAGTAGTCTTCATTCTTCTTTTACTTAAAAGTCTTCGTCAGAAAAAATAATAGTTTGGAATTTATACCATTTTACATTCAGTCTACATCAAAAAGTAGCAGTGTTTAGAAGTTCAAATTAGGCTTGGATTTATAACTAAATTAAAGGAAATGAAAATATTTTGAACAAAAGCAGAAATATTTTTAATAAAAATTTACAGAACTTTTCATTTTTATAGAGATTCTGTATAGTACATACACTGAAAAAAGAATACCTCCCTCTATAGTTCAAATAGACAATTCGAAGTTCGCGTTCGTCGAAATTGTATGTTTGAACGATAGAGGGTGGTATTGTTTTTTCATTCTTTGCTGTAACACAAAGGATACGATAACTCACAGAGAATAAGTTTGTCTGATGAGAGTTGATATGCTCGAAACGCGTCGTAAACAGGGTCTTGTTAACATATGAATTATTCTCAGACATTTAATATATGTACTATGAATCATAACTTTCATTGCACCACGCGAAGGTTGTTTTACTAGAAAATTTACCGAGTTAGAATAACTTCTTTAATTTTTTTTAACGTCTATAATGCTCTTGTATAGTGCTCTCTGTGCTAACAATAACATTTTAGTGGCATACAAAACTTAAAAAGGCTTAAATTTCAATAGGATTACAGATAATCATTAAGATGTTCATTAACTAGTCTTTTATATAGTTTAGAATATATTTCGGCTTGCGCTCTTGCCAATTACTTCTGCTTTTAAGACTTCTCGGCCTTCCATGTTTCATTTAATTAGTAATTTTTTTAACGTCTATAACGCTTATATGGTGCCCTCTGTGATACTGATTATCTATACCGTATTTTTTAGAACTTATCTGGACTGTTTTTAGTGCCATAGGATGCATAATATATTTACTAAAGACGTAGAAAGCTTTAAATTTCAATAGGATTAGAAATAATCAATTAGAAGTTCATTTAGTAGTCTGATATATAGTCCAGAATTTATTGAGGCTTGCGCTCTTGCCACCTAGTTCTGCCTCTTAAGACTTTTCTTGCATAAGGAAAGCCTAATAAAGATGTTGGGAGGAAAAATGAATGAAATTAGAAACGTTTCTAATGACCTTGGGCAAAATTTGTGTCTTTAGGAAATCTTATAGCTGCAAAGTTTGATTGGGTTATATATATTACTGACCATAAGTATAACTGCATATAGTTTCACTAGAAAAAGAAATTAATTGGGATAGCTGCTCGTTAAAATGTTTTAATGCTACCATAACCTCACCTCTGCAGGAGTAGAAAAGGCAAAAGGTCTACAAAAGGAGTTAGTAAATAAAAAGTGCTTCTATAATAGTTTTTGTGGTGATAAGGACAGACTTAACAAAGTATATCATACCTTTCAAAACGATATTATGTTGTCATTAGCGAGTCTAGTTTTGTTGTTACAAAGAGGGTAATACAAATACTAAAGACGTGAAAAATCATTGAGTTCTAATAGGTTTGTAAATAATAGATTTGAATAAAAAATTCCCACTTTAATGGTACAGTCTCTTCAAAACCTAGAATGCAATATCATCGAGCTTTTATGGCTTCATCTAAATTATGAAGTGTATAAAACTTTTAAGACTGCAGCTAATGTCTCCACAAAATGCATGGAATAACCCACACATTGTGAAACGATCATCATTTTCATTAAAAGCGAACTTATCTTGAATTAAATTCTTTAGAAATTTGGATAAAATCCTTTACTAATATGAACTGACCTTTGATTTATAAATAAAATTTCAATTTATTTATGGTTAATCACAACTTTACGTGGCGTCATTAAACTTATGGCCGACAGTGTATATAGAAGTAAAATATATTCATTATTCCAATTCCAAATAAATTCAAATCAACACATTGAGTCATAAACATTTAAATGTGTTTTAAATATGGTAAATCTTAGTAAAAAAAAAGTATGGAATTTTTCACATTTTGTGTTAAAAACCGTTATTTTTAAATATTTATGAAACTTGTAGTGTGTTCTACTCTGTTCAAATTTCCTGTTCACTGTTCGTTCAAACAGGATTCTTTTACAGGAAGTAAAAAAACCATCAAATATGCAAAAATTACCACATACTTCGAGTGTACTTTTACGACTCAAAAATATATTTTATTTATAAAATTGCTCAAACTTCTTCCATTCTATTGAAAACGTTTAATAAAAACAAAAAGTTAATTTTCTAAATTCTATTACAAAATCCAGATTTCACAAATTCTTAATCTCTAAATATGTACAAGTAAAATTGTCACGATTTTAAATTAAAATATCTAATATATACGGTCATTTAGGAATATTTTATTTTAAAATAAAAAAATAAAAACGGGAAAAGGTAATTTAGCCGTCGATATTGTTACGAGGGCAGTTTGATAAGTATTAGAAACGTTGAACATAACTAAACGTAACTAATTTTCGTTTTGGAAACTAAACGAATAAAATTATAATTAAAACAATTAGAAGTTATTTTATTATATTCCATATAGCAATAAATATGAAAGATATATTGTCTATTTATTTCAAGTTGTTGAATTTCTCAGCAATCCGTACGCTGAGCTCAATACATTTTGTATAGTTAATGAACACAGAGGTGCTAGTGTCCTACGCCAAAGTAATAAATATTTAAACGAATTTGATCAAATTAAATTGTTATTAGTATACAATTAAATATTTATTTAAAGAATTTAATTAGGAGATAAACCGTTTTTCGAATCTAATCTTATAGTATATATACGTGGTTTGTTCAAAAGGAAAAGTGAATTTTGAATTTTCGCATGCTGTGTACATTCGATTATCGAATTTTTTTTTTTATGTTGGTACACATGTGTTAGTCATATATTGGCATTATCAGCCAATTTGATTAGTAGTTTGTTGTTGACAACTGAATAGCTTAGTCATGTTTGTGTGTGTTCTTCGAGTTTTGACTTTTGAAAAAAATGGATCAAAGAATATGTATTAAATTTTGCGTTAAAAGTGGAATAAAGTGCTCCAAGGCACCAATGTTGACTGTGGCATTCGGTGAGTCCACTTTGTCTCAAAAAAGTGTTTATAAGTGGTACAAACGCTCTACAAAAGGTCGAGAAAATGCACGCCAAGTTCGATCAAATGTGAAGGTTTCGCTCACTATTTTCTTCGATTACAATGGCGTGGTGCATCATGAGTTCTTGCCGACAGATCGTACGGTTAATAAGGAATACTACAAGGAAGTTATGCAACGTTTGCGTGAAGCAATACAGCTCAAGCGATCGGAATTGTGGAAAAAGATCATGGATTCTGCATCACGATAATGCATCAGCTCACACATCAATGCTTGTTCGTGATTTTTTGGCCAAAAACAACTAATCATGCCTCAACCACCTTATTCACCAGATTTGGCTCCCTGCGACTTTTTCCTATTCCCAGAAACTGAAGAGACCAATGAAAGGAAAGCGTTTTGCCACAATTGATGAGATAAAGTCAGAATCGAAGAACGAGCTGATGGCCATACCGAAAAGCGCATTTCAAAAGTGCTTCGAGGATTGGAAGAAGCGCTGGCATAAGTGCATTATATCTGACGGGGATTACTTTAAAGGGGACAAAATGGATATTGATGAATAAATAAATACTTTTCCAAAAAAATTCAAAATTCACCTTTCCTTTTGAACAAACCTCGTACAAACTACCTGAGTATATGCTTTAAATAAATCAAACAAGGCAAGACACGTGCTTTCTATTGGGGACTTGTCACTTTCGCCAACTTAAAACGAAAAAACTGTACTTTATTGCATCTCCATATTTAACAAATTTGCAATTTCAAATTTATTTACTTTGAAAATCTATGTGTAATATGTTAGAAGTGGTGATAGCACAAAATCATGTTGCAAATACATATTGGGGCTTAACTATTATGTTAGCCTTCATCATATTGATTAATTGATGGTACTTACGTTTTTGTTTATTTCAAACAAATTTAATTATTATATTTTTTAAGAGGAATATGTTAGTATAGTTGCATAATTGTTATTTTACTTTTTGAGCTGAATTTCGGAACGGAAGGGGGGCAGTAAATTGATTTAAATTATTTTAAAGTTTAATCAAGTATTAATAAAATGTAGAAATTCATTTTACAAAAGTTTCTTATATAACATAACCTTCAGTTGCTGTTACGCTCATAGTCAACATATGTCACCTTAAAATGAGAGGTTTATTAAGTTATATAAGCGTTCACAATATCAGCAGGGACACAATAACTTTTACAAATATAATATTAGTAATGCTGCTGACATTAGTAATAGGATCATAAATATTTAAAGAATTTATACAAGTATCACATGATGGAATGTATGTAACAACAACAACAACAAAAATAAACTGAAATGTGTGTGCAGACAAGTATTACTGTGGCCTTGTCAAATGTCTTGTGGCGGTCATTAAAATTAAAGACTTCCGAATGTGTGAAAAATGTGAAACCAAATATAATTTATAATTGTATAATCTATTCAAACAGGCAAGAAGTAACAAAACAACTATGTAGCTATAATTAAAGCAGGTACACTAAGATGGGCAAAACGTATTACGAGCCATTGTGTCTAGAGCATATAGCGAAAGCAAAAGATTGTGTAAACGAAGATGTTGGAAGGATAGCCGTGTTTAATTGTGATAAGTATGGTTGTACAATCCTCGAGACAAGCAACGACAGAAACCGGCAGGGGGCGAAAGCGTGCACACATTGCCGCTAGCTTGCAACATGTCAGTGACGCGAAGATGCCTCGCAAAAGTGGATTGTTGCGACGGGTAAAAATAAATTTCTAAATTATTTTATTGCGTTATAATATACAGGAACTATAATTAAATGTGTTATTTGCACCTGGAGATTTATTCAACATTAATGATGAATAAATGGGAAGAATGGTGAAATACGAGAGGGTACCCAAAATTAACCGGATCCACTGTGAGTAGGGCTTGCCCAGCAAGCATCCTTGCGCGTGACGCAACTTGTTCTGCGATTGGTGCAGTCGGTTCTTTCGCAGAATAAGGTTGTGTCTTGTTACAGGGCATTTTTTTTTGTAAAAGTATTTTTGTTTTAATTTCGATTTAATTGAACAGTGTGCGGCTGTGATATTTTATTTCTTGTTTGGAGAAATGCTGCAGAAACAGTTTTTCTGATGCAAACGGCTTACAAGGACGATGCTATGGAAAAAATTCAAATATGCGAATGGTTTCTTGTTTCAAGAAAAAGTGATATGTCAATTGATGGCAAACCTCGTTCTGGACATCCAACTTTCAGAACGGATGAAAATTGTGCTTGAAGACGGACGACGAACCATTAAAGCAATTGCGGAGTTATCTGGAACAACTTGGAGTTCAGTACAGCGAATTTTGTTCCGAGAATAGGGGATGACGAGAGTCGCCGCGAAGTTCGTGCCCTGCATTTTTTTCACGCACCCTACAAACTTTATTGCTTCGTGCGACTTTTTTTGTTTCCACGAATGAAGAGGGACATGAAAGGACATCGTTTTAGCGCCGTGGAAGAGAAAAACGACACAGCAGCTAGTAACTATACAGAAAAAAAACGTTCGAATAATGTTTCCAACAATGGAATCATTGATTAGACAAGTTTGTTTTGTATCAAAAAATAAAATACAGGTTTTTGTAGAGAAATTCCGGTTATTTTTGGTCAATTTAGTCAAAGCTCCAGTGTAGGATTATATAATTATTAATGACATATAATTCAGCGGAATGATATTTAAGTCAGTATAAAAACAAAAAAAAAAAAGATTCGATAGATATTTTAAATACAAATATGTAGTGCGTATGCTCTGTCTTTTCTTGAAACCTCGCTTTATAAATGTTTTAAATATTTATTTATTAAATCGTACTGAAGGCATTTTTTTAAGATCGAACGGCTCATGACTTATCAAACGTACCTCGTATCTATTAATATCGCATATCTAACATTAAAACAGAAGAAAAAAAGAATTGAAAACAATAAATACTGCATAGGCAATTGAAATCAGTACTTTCCTACATGCAGGACCTTCACCTACAACTACGATTAACAGTAAGTAATAGGTGGGAGATCTCTTTTTTTTTTACAAGCTTAATACGGTATGTTTAAATCACTTTTCGAGAACTCTCACACGTCCATGTGCTTTCTGACGATGTCTAGAGAAAGCGAATTAAATTTTTTTTCTTTTTAATTTTTATTCAAAAAAAACAACTTCTCCAACGAACATAACACATATTCCAAAAAATATCAAACGATCGAAAAATTTCTTAGCTTATAATCTACCAAAGATGATTCCATTTAAACACAAATTATAAAAACAGGACAGCCAATCGTACCGCTGTGTTCTAAATTGTTTTTTGAATGCTTAGAAACATATCCGATATTTGCGAGAATTATTTTAAAAATTCTTTTATACATAAAATACACTACCAAGAAGCTTCATGGCCTTCATCTGTACAAAATACAAAATATGTCATATATTCATATATATCCAAGGCGGAGGTTAGCTTTGGATATTTTTTTTTGTATTAACAATTGAATCTGAAGTGTTTCATTCTGTTTGGGTTTGTCTTTACTTGTTGTTCTTAATAAAAACTTTTTTTAATCATATTTTATGCGTTTGTGTACTATCTCCTTATATTATTACTATTTTTTAGAGAACAGCGGCGTTTTCTATTCGGCTATTTGGTATTAACGGACTCAGCGTACCGGCTACTTTGTGCCCCTTTTCCATTTCATACATCGTGTCCAATGGTATACCTGTAATGGAAGAATGTTAACGTTAAAGTAACGTCGGCGCAATGCTTTTTTTATATACATTTTTTTCTTCATTTTGGATTTAAAAACAAAAGCTTTCTCTTCAAACTTTTGAAACTAATAACTCTGCTCAAAAGAATTAAAAAAGTGTTAAGAATTATACAAGTCTCTGTTTGTACGCTTTACTGTTGGTAAATCTTAATAGATAATATTCACGCACACATTATACAGTGTGTGTTTGGCTTTCAACGGTGTAAGTTTGGTACGGACTTTGTTCCTGTACGGGTTTTTTCCGTAATTCCAGGTGCAACACTGTGATTATCTGCTGATGATGACAACTTAGTTGTCGAAATACATATTCAGAATACGAAAATTATTGTGGAAAGGGGTTATATTAACCTTATATGATTGAGCTGATGTTGAGATGTTGTTTATTCTCTTAGAAAAAGCAACGTAACTAAATCAGTAATGACAGGGACATCAGAAAGAAAGAAGTGCATTGGGAAGACTTAGATGTGAATATGAATTCATGTTATTGCAATACAGAAGAACAATACAGCAGAGGAGTAGAAACCAATCACAACAATGAAGCATAAGGAAGCATTTTTGTTGAGTACGAATCTGCTGCAATTCTTGAGGTTCCTGAGAAACGTTTCCAGTTATAAGTTTATGTCGAAATAGCCATTCTAAAGACTTACCTTGTGAAGATGACAATAGACTAATTATTGAATACTTAGATGACCAAAGAAGTCCAAAGAGCGCTTTAGTTTTAAAAAAATACGTTATACCGTATGCTTTCCCTCTTACATGGATAACAATCCCAAAAAGTACTTCGGAAAAGAAATCGTTTAACTCTTTGAGGAATGGCAGAATAAAAAGTATCCCATCTTTTGGATACGTAAATATACACGGTGGTATATTTTACTACATCCAAAAGTTGCAAATGTTTAGGAAACAAAGATATGCTTCAACAAATATTAATTATTAATCCATATGGAACAGAGGGCTTAATTTTAAGTCCCTCCTATAGTCAAAAACTGAAATGATATTTATTTTTGTATTTTTTTATAACTCTACTTCCTTATTAGTTCAAATAAACAAACTGTTAGATTATGTAAAACATATTTTTATTTTCTAAAATTCCATGCCTCAAAAAATTGAAAAGATCTTAAACGTTAAAGTGGGTTAACAGACAACGAAATATAGAATTTGCAATTGACTCGATGGTAAGACATAGAAGTTTAGAGCACCTGCTTGGTGCAAGATCTAGGAATGGTTGGCAAAATGAAATAAACCAAAAAGCTAAATAACTATCGAAAATGCATAAATGAAGTTGAACAACGAAAAACACAAACGTAACATAACAAGACTGGAAAACTATGAGTTTATATAACGGGGCAGGTCCATTGTACAACATTCCGAGTGGGGTTGGGGGCTTTAAAAAAGGCCAATGTTCAAGACTGTTCGCGTCTCAAACTTCGAATTGTCAGAATTGTAGCGTAGATACTTATCCACTAAATGGCCACAATTCTTGAAAAATAAGAATAGAAAAAGTAACAAGTTTTGCAGGTCGAAGTTAAACATAACCCAAAAACAGAATTAGGTTTCTAGGGAAGAAAATAGTACGCGTACTAAAAAAGACATAAAGACACAGCTATTGGAAGAGTGTTATTTTCTAAATCAAGTGAATGAATGAAAAAATTGGCACCAGAGCATGTAAAATATTTCAAAACAATTTAGCAATTATGTAACATTGTTCCCGCAAATAAGAATTATTTACAAAAGATGTCTCACGATGACCTTCCATTGAACAGCGAAAAACAGATACGTAACATAACAAGACTGGAAGACTTTATGAGTTTTTATAACGGGGCAGGGCCGTTGTACAACATTCCGACTGGGGCTGGGGGTTTTAAAAACGCCAATGTTGTTCAAGACGGTTCGCGTCCCAAACCCAGAACCATCAAAACTGTAGCATAGATACCTGTCCACTAAATCGCCACAGTTTTCGAAAAATAAGAATAGAAAAAATAACAAGTTTTGCAGGTCGAAGTTAAACATAACTCAAAAACAGGATCAGGTTTTTAAAGAACACAATAGTACGCGTACTGAAAAGAAGACAAAAAGACAGAGCTATTGTAGGAGTATTATATTTTACATCAAGTGAATTAATGAAAAAATTGGCACCTGAGCATGTAAAATACAATATTTCAAAACAATTTAGCAATTGTGTAACAACATTATTCCCGCAAATAAGAATTATTTACAAAAGGTGTCTCACGATGACCTCCCATAGAACAACGAAAAACAGGAGCGTAAAATAACAAAACTGAAAGACTATGAGTTTATATAACGGCGCAGGGCCGTTGTACAACATTCCAACTGGGACTGGGGGTTTTAAAAACGCCAATGTTCAAGACGGTTTGCGTCCCAAACACAGAACCATCAAAACTGTAGCATAGATACCTGTCCACTAAATCGCCACAGTTTTCGAAAAATAAGAATAGAAAAAATAACAAGTTTTGCAGGTCGAAGTTAAACATAACTCAAAAACAGGATCAGGTTTTTAAAGAACACAATAGTACGCGTACTGAAAAGAAGACACAAAGACAGAGCTATTGTAAGAGTATTATTTTTTAAATCAAGTAAATTAATGAAAAAATTGGCGCTCGAGCATATAGAATATTTCAAAACAATTTAGCAGTTTTGTAACAATATTTTCGCAAATAAGAATTATTTACAAGAGACAAAAACGATGTTGGGCAACTTCAAATGTGAAAGACGCCTTCAAATTTATTTAAGAACAAAATCCATAATTTGAGCAGTTTAGGTTCTCATATCGTGTATCTTTACATAAAATAAAATGCGTTTATTTTCCAAATTGTACGATTAAAAAAAATAAAATTAAACAAATTAAAAGGTGATCGAAACGAATTTATTATTCGTGAAGAATGAAAATTCTCGATAAATCGAAAGAAATCGTTTATTTAAATATAATCAAATGATTCTTAAAAAAAAAATAAAAAGAAAGCTAAATTAGGTACATGTTGTTTACTTACTAAATCACAAATAATTGGATGAAGATAAAGTTTTACAGCAAGTTATTAATTATATCGTAATATCTCTTAAGTAATTATAAGACCAACCTGATTCGGGAGCGTGTTTTGTCGGAATGAAAGAAGCTACAAGCAGAGCGCAAATGACTAGGAATGCCCCGAACACGAAAGGAGGTCCAGGTACCAACTGTGAAAAAAAAAAGAGAGAATTTTAGTATGGTCGGCTACTTATTTAATTTGTAATTTTTACCTGTGAATATGATTCTATAGGATGAACATCCGTTGCGCTGGTTGACTTGATATCATTTTCTTCGTTTAAATCAACGTGGAAAATGTAGAAAATGATACCGAACATGGCCGGTCCTAAACCGTTACAGAGACCTCTCATGCCGGTCACCATACCTGTGAATAAAGTATTATTACTGAAGATAACAACCATTCCGAAAATCCAAAATATATTATGTTATTTCAAGGTATGCAATAACATTTTTAAAAGTTTCTGAAACATCGAAATTCAATCTATTTTTATCGGACAAACAAAGTTATAAATATATTTTTTAATTCGTAGACGCCATTTAAAATTTTACCGCGAAAAATAGTGTTGTGATTGACCACTCACAGATCAGGATCATATAAAGAAAATATAAGCCTAATTAAAGGCCAGGTTGACATTTTCAAGCATCGTTTCAATTAAAGCGTTGTAATTGCACGTTCTTTTGTTTACAAGAAAATTTTTGGCAACCATCGTGAATGAAGTCCAGGTCTCTTTCTCAATCTCATTCATAGTATCGATGAAGTTTGGGTTTCATTAAAATTCTAATTTCCTTCGAATCACCGACTATAATTTTTTTCATAGCTTAAGCCGTGGAAATTTTTCACGTATGTACTGAAAAGAATCGCCTTCAAAACCTGAAGCTTTAACATATTGCTTCATTGATTTGAAGAGGTCGAAAAATGTTTTTTTCTCTGTCCACTAGTGCTTGGCTTCTAACATTATTTTCTCCAACGTCTAAGGATATTCTAGAAGGCCAGTGTTTCTGACTCCAGTGTTGGTTTATTTATTACTCGAGAATCCCAGAAGCACAGAAAACACTTGAACTTTGTGTATCCCTTTGAAGTCTTAGTAAAAAGTTTACTATTTTACGATCCATGCGAATGATAGAGTTGGTCTGCATATTTTAATAACTTCAAAACCTTTTTAATGTTTTTATATGTTTGCCTTATGTGGACTAAATAACCAGTTCAAGTTGAACTATACACATTCCCATTGTGTAGTCAGACACACTTGAGACTTCTGCTTGAACTGTTGATAAATAAACGCCACTCATTTGGTTGATATTGTGTATCTCCCATTTCAGTTGGTAAAGTTGACACATTTTTACAATAAGCAAACCCACATTCGTGTTTAAAATATTGTACAAAATTACTTTCTCTGGTACGATAAAAAAAGTTATCTTCGTACCTTGCCAGAGTAAGTTTTTTTTTCATATAATCTCGAAGCTAGCAATTCCGGTGAGTCCTTTGATAAACCCAAATGTCTCACTAAGTCATTCAATTCCACTGAGTAAAAGATTGCGGTTCAAAATTAGGAATTAAACCTTCAACATCCAGATCTTGCTGCTCAAAAACGTCTAGTATATCATACTATTAATTATATGCATATTATGCTAACAACTTGAATATATTTGGAATGTCTTTCAATTCGAACAATTTAAGTATTTTACATTTATTAATGACACTCAGATGAGCAAAACGGAGTATTTTTTCCATTTTGCTTTGAAGAAAAACCTGACGTGAAAAGGAAAACTGGGTTTCATATTTGAAATTACCGTGCCAAAATTAGTTAAAAACAGTTAGTCAAATTACAATTAGCAGAAAAGATGTTAACAGTAGGTCTATGTTACGAAAAATCTTTTGGATTTTTTGTTTCGCGCCAAGAAGTAAGCGACAATCGGCTCAATGGATCTTCAAAGACGAAAAGAAACCCACGAAAGTGAGACGCGTACGAAATTTTGACACGAAAATGGCTTCTTTTTTCGGACGCACCGGGAATCCTGCGACCATTCCGCTAGAGGATTGCACAGTAAATGCTGAGTGGTATACAACCATTCGTTTGCCAAATGTGTTTCAAAAAGTGCGCAAGAAACGATCAAGAGGACGAATCATCCTGCATCATCACACAACGCATCTCAAACATCGGTTTTTAGCCGCTTCACGAAGGGAATTGATGACTTATCCGCATTATAGTCCCGAACTGGCACCTTGTGACTTCTTTTTATTCCCATACATAAACGACAAAATGCGTCGATAGACATTTAATACCCCAGAAGCGATTGTGGAAGCCTACAAAACGTATCTAAGGTGACTGAAGAACAATGGGCCCAATATTTTGGGAACTTGTTCCATCCAATGCAGAAGTGCATAGATCAATAACAATTTAAAAAAATTGGTTAAAATAATTGTTCTTTTCTATATCGTCCGCAAAATTTTTAAAGCAACCTATGTATATAGCCTTTGTATAAATTACATTATTCTCTGCGAACAATATTTTGGTAATTTTTTCCTTTATTTCCCTTTGTATGAATTTCGGGACAAATGGAGGGTATCCTGTAACTTAAAAAGTTGACGTGATAGACCTAAAATACCAAGAATTAGTCAAAAACAAGTGTCGGTCAACGAAATTTGTATTTCCCAGTGTAATCGGCTCCATCAGCCTGAAATACTTATATGCCTATTAGTCCGAATATATTGCGTTTGAAATACATCGGTATAATTGCTTCTCTTGTTTCTCTTCTCGGGTGATATTACGCGTCTATTCCGAGAATTAAATTATAAGACTGTTTTCATATTTTTTAAAAAATTATTATTAGGTGCGCAATTAAGTTCTCGCTGTTTGTCAAGAGATGGCTCTAGTAGTAAGTGCTGGTCAATTGTGACATAACCAAAACGTCATGAACCAAGCTTAGACATATGGTAAATAAACCGCTTTGACACATTAATGATTTTGTTTTTGCGTCATGTACTTTTGGTTGTGTGAAAATGTCGGATTTTGTGCCAAATAATCGTCATTTGCGGGAAGTGTTGCTTTTCTTCTTTCATTCGAAGAAAACGGCGGCTGAGGCGCATCAAGAACTCCAAAAAGTTTACGGAGATGCTGCTCTAAGTTAAACAACGTGCCGTGATTGGTTCCGTCGCTTCAAAGACGGTGATTTCGATGTTGACGACCGTTCGCGTGAAGGAAGACCAAAAACCTTCGAAGACGCTGGATTGGAAGCATTGCTCGATTAGGATCCGTGCCAAAACGCAAAAAGAGCTTTCTTCAGCAATAGGAGTTACCCGCCAAGCCATTTTCCAGCAATTGCATGCGTTGGGAATGATTCAAAAACAAGGAACTTGGGTTCCTTATGACTTGAAGCCAAGAGACGATGAGCGTCGTTTTTTCGCCTGTGAACAACTGCTCCAGTAGCAAAAAAGGAAGAGTTTTCTTAATCGTATCGTTACGGGTGATGAAAAATAGATTCATTACAACAACCCAAAGAGAACAAAATCATGGGGACTGCCCGGTCATACTTCTACGTCGTCGGTTCGGCCGAATATTCACGCTGCGAAGGTTTTGCTGTGTATTTGGTGGGACCAGAGCGGTGTTATTTATTACGAGCTGTTGAAACCGAACAAAACCATCACTGGGGAACGGTATCGAACTCAATTGATGCAATTGCACAGTACGAGCAGAGGCACGAAAAAGTGATTCTACAGCATGACAACGCTCGACCTTACCAAACCCGTTAAAACCTACTTAGAAACGCTCAAATGGGAGGTCCTACCCCACCCGCCATACTCCCCAGATATTGCGCCGTCCGATTATTACTTGTTCCGTTCGATGGCACACGGTCTGGCTAATCAGCAGTTCCGCTCATATGAAGATATCTCAAAATGACTTGATTCGTGGATAGCCTCAAAACGGTATTCGAGCTCTGCCAGAAAGATGGGAAAAAGTTGTCGCTAGCGAAGGGCAATATTTTGAATGATTCATTTGTAAACATTTTTTCACAAGAAAGTTGCATTTTCATCAAAAAAATAGCGAGAACTTCGTTGCGCACCTAATATTGGGTCTGGGAAAAAGTTCGTGGCGTTTTTCCCGATAGATGGCATTGCTTGCCGATAACTAAAGAACAACAAGTCACAGCGACACCACCGACGGCTCGTTTTTTAGATGACCTTCCGAACGTTAGTTTGAGCGTAGAAACATTGTAATCGGTGCAGTGGTTGGAAAGTTATTCGCACTTGAAAATGGAGAAGAATAATGAGAAATTTCGCTATATTCTGCAATATTATTATGATAAGGGGAAGAACGCTGCGCAGGCTTGTGATAAAATTTGTGCTGTGTACGGTGAAGGTACTTTATCGAAATCTGTTGCGCGGAAATGGTTCACTCGCTTTCGTTCTGGAAATTTCAATGTGAAAGATGAGTCACGCTCCGGTCGTCCAATCACTGAAAAATCTGATGAAATTCTTGAAAAAGTCCAACAAGATAAGCATATCAGCAGTGTCGATATTGGCATGGAGCTAGGCATTGACCACAAAACTGTTTTGAACCATTTACACAAAGCTGGTTACAAAAAAAAGCTTGACGTATGGGTTCCTCATGAGTTGAGCGTGAAAAACATGATGGACCGAATTAACATCTGCGATGCGCTGCTGAAACGGAATGAAATCGAGCCGTGTCTGAAACGTTTAATAACCGGAGATGAAAAGTGGATTACGTACGATAATCGGAAGCGTAAAAGATCGTGGATAAAGGATGGTGAGCCGTCACAAGCGTTCGCTAAGCCAACATTGACGCCAAAAAAAGTGATGATGTGTGTATGGTGGGACTGGAGGGGAATCGTCCACTACGAGCTACTTCCAACTGGTCAGACGATTGATTCTCAACTCTACTGTGCACAACTAGAGAGATTACGCCAGGCGATTGAAAGAAAACGGCCCGAATTGATTAATAGGAAAGGTGTTGTCTTCCATCATGACAACGCCCGACCACACACTTCTTTGATGACCCGTCAAAAATTGAGAGAGTTTGGTTGGGAAGTTTTGATGCACCCACCTTACAGTCCGGATATAGCACCCTCTGACTATCATCTGTTTCGATCTCTGCAGAACTCTCTCAATGGAATTAAGTTGGTTTCAAAAGAAGCCTGTGAAAACTACTTGATTCAGTTTTTCGACCAGAAACCACAGAAGTTTTTCACCGATGGGATCATGGATCTACCAAAAAAATGGCGAAACATTGTCGATAATAATGGAGCATATTCGGTTTAAATGAATTCGTCCACGCGCCATGCGGGGACCAGTTGAATTTTACTGAAAAAACGCCACGAACTTTTTCCCAGACCCAATAGTTTTTTAAAATAATCGATGAAACGCATAATCTTAACGAAACTTACCTTGAACTACGCCTTGCCTATCCGGTGTACTGTGTATCGAGACGAAAGCAGAAATGGCGGGATAAGTTATGGAACTCATCGACGCCAATATTCCCGCGGCCCACATCATCCACGTCGTGGTACCGAAACCGTACCACAGCAACTGTAGCATCTCGAATAATAGACCTAACATTATTGTATGTTTACAGCCAAGATTCTTCATTAAAGCACCTGAAATAACGAATAAAGGAAACGGTCATTGTCTACACTTATAGGCTATCTTAGTTGTCATTCACGTTATTACGTCATAAGTATTGCTACTACCTCCAATTGTGATATCTTCAAATTGTTGGCGGCAAGTTCAGTAGCATTGCCAAGACGTTGCCTCAGCTTAAAAGCCGATTTTTTATTTTCAATTAGAATAAAAATGTTTTTTTTTCTCTTTCTAAATGATACCAACCTAGACAGATTTGCGTTAAAACTGCTAGCAAACCAACTAGTCCTACGAAAACCGCTACCATTGGGGCACTCCAGCCCATCACTAGTTTGAGATAAACGAATATGCAACTGTACTGACCCGCCTCGGGTAAATAGGAAAGAAATACGGCGATGCACAGAAGCAATATTGTAGGATCTTTGCCTACGTTCCTTAAGGAAGCGAAAGGATCCGCTTGTTCCCAACTAATGGGGGACACACGAACCTGCAATCAAGTAGAAATATGTATAATCATTAATATGAGATATAGAATATGCTTATTAAATATAATTTTATTTGATTTATAATTGAACATTTAACAAATATCTGGAACTGTTACAAAACATTCACTTAACACTTGCAACGATAGACACAAAGTGATAAAAAGCAGATAAAAGTATCCCTTGACATTACTCGTAAATCTGCCTATTGTTAATAAGGGATACCTGGTGCTGATTAGACTAATAAGAATTTTATACCCGGTGCCCATTATTGTAGTATATGTATATAGAACACAAAAATATTATGTCTAAAAGCTATTGGGTTTATCGGTCTGTGATAAATGAAACTCAAATTTTTTCAATTACTCGATATTTCGCTAAGTTTTATTAGCTTCATCAGGAGTGTAGCTACAAAAGGTTGCAATGGATCAGTCATTTATGTAAGTAGACAAACTGACAACTTACATATATCAGTCAGCTCTGGTTAAAATTAACTTTTTTTAACATGTGTAATTTAATTATGAAATATGAAAACATTAAAATTATTTGTAAAACAAAAATCACTTTAAAGTTTACAAATTTCATATATCAAATAAAAGCATATATACCATAAAAAATACAATAAAGTAAATATATAAAAAACGTAAAATACGAGGGAGCGTTTTTATATTCGCGGAATGGAGGACAAGGGGTGGAAATAAAAAAACCAAATTATTTTTCTTTTTCAATATATTCACCTGCAAGAGGGATACATTTTTCACATCTTTCAATTAATTTATTTATACCCTCATAAAAACATGATTTCTCTTTATCTGCAAAATACGCCGAAACTGCCTCCTTGACTTCATCATCGGCAGCTCTTTTTTCATTTTCGGAAACAGGTAATAATCACTCGGGGCCAGGTCTGGGCTGTAGGGTGGGTGATTCACAATTTCGAAGCCCACCTTATGCAGGGCAGCTAACGCAACGCGGCTCTTGTGGACGGGCGCGTTGTCGTGCAAAAGCAGAACACCTTTTGTCAATTTTCCCCGTCTTTTCTCTTTAATGGCTTCTTTTAGTCGCTATAATATTGAAGCGTAATATTCTCCGGTTATATAAACACCTTTATCTTTATAATCAATCAACAATATTCCTTCCGAGTCCCAAAATACCGTTGTCATGAGTTTCCCAGCTGATTGTGAAACTTTAAATTTCTTGGGAGGTGCTGTGCCCTTTTTATGCCACTGCATGGAGTCTTGTTTGGACTCAGGTTCATAATGATGAACCCAAGTTTCGTCTCCAGTAACAATTCCACTCAATACACCATCCTTGTCTTCATTACAGAGGTCCAAAAATGCACGCGAACACTCTACGCACTGTTGTTTTTGCGGCGGCGTGAGCATTCTCGGCACCCATCTTGCGCTGACCTTAGACATGCCGAGATGATCGTGTAGGATTTTAAAAATTGTTGTATCGGATACTCCAACCATTTCTGTGAGTTGTTTCTTCTTTAGTCGAGCATGTTCGAGTACAATTTGTTCAACTTTTTGGATAAGTGCTGGCGTGGTCACCTCAATGCTCCTGCCCGGCCTCGGGTCGTCTTCAAGGGATTCCCTTCCTTGTTTAAATAAACTATGCCACTTGTACACCATGGTTTTTCCTGGACAAAAGTCGCCGTAAACCAATGACGTCTCATTCATTATGGTCGCGACTGATTTTCCTTGCCTGGTAAGGAACTTTATAACGGCACGATATTCGATTTTTTCCATATTTCACTTTTCACTCCTGATTATGTTACTTGGTTGACGATAGCTCAAAGACTAACTGTCTAATAACAATGAAACTTCGTATTTATACTAATCATGAGTCGCTGCACGGGCCACGCCCCCAATGCGCCTACTCAACCCTCTACAACCCGCTCATTCCGCGAATATAAAAACGCTCCCTCGTAGCAACTCTGACAGTCCGAATAGTTAATTTTGTATATGTTGTTGGTGTTCAATAAAGAAAGAGTTTCATCTTCAATTCTTGTGAATAATGCTTTTAAATTCGTGATGTTATACTTAGCAATTATTCTGAACTCTGAATAATATAAAAACACACACACATTTATAAACTATAGGTAGCTTTAATTCGGTTGCACGATACTGTAATATAGACATTAAAGAAAGACAAACCTGTAAGTATATTTTATATATACAGATATTTTCTTTACTTAATATACGATGGTTATTTTTTAAATTTCCGTTTGTGAATACAGACAGAGTGAGAATGATCGTGCCTTACAGTCGCTGGGAAAAACAATCGTTTGGGAATGTAAGAAATTTTTATCAAATATGCTTATTTTATTGCAAGCTCAAAACTTTTTTTTATTTAATTAATGTTTATAAAGGGTTATATTTTTTAAATAAGGTACGTTTGTGAATGAGAGGCAGCATGCTTTGCGCGTGTTTTTACGTCATTTGCAGTCGTACCGTCTGTCTGTGTGCTGAGCTGTAGAAGATTATAATGTTTAACAAAACTGATTAGCTCACCGGTTGTGAAATACGATCTGTAATTCGACTCTTGAGTGTAAAAAACTTGGCAGCAGTGCAAATTCACCGTCAGATTTGTGAAGCGTACGGTGATAATCCTATGGGTTCGAATGTGGGTGAGAGAGTTCATGGAGGGGCGGATTAATGTATACAATGAGCCACGTCCAGCTCGACCTTCTCTGATTTCTGAAGATTTGGTTCATAATGTGGACAACAGAATTCGAGAGGACCGATGAATTCAATGTTATAAAGTGATGTCCCATAGGTTTCAAGGTCAGATTTGTACACCATTGTTTCGGAGAAACTGAAGTATCGAAAATTGTATGGTCGATGACTGCTCCGTGATGATCACAAAACAAAAAGATTTGGCTCTGCTTTATCGTTTTTGTCTCGATACGATCAGTAAGGAGATGAATTTTTGGACCACTTCGTTACAAGAAATTTAACTTGGGTGTCTCACATGACCTGAATTCAAGCAACAGGCAATGGAATGGCAACACATCGCTACCAAACAGACAATTTCAGCACGAAAAGTCATGACAACTATCGTTTGGAGCAGGAAAGAGGAAAGACCTTTTTTGTGGATTTTATGACAAGAGGCACAACAATTAATCCTGATGCGTATTGTGTGACCTTAAAGAATCTCCGGCGTGCCATACAAAAAACACGCGACGTAGCCTACTCTCTTCTAGTGTGATGTTGCTTCATTACAATGCAAGGCTACATGTTTCTGCACGAACGCAAGGTCTAATCAGGTCTTTTAGGTGAGAACAACTGGATGATCCACCTTACAGTCCAGACCTTGGTGTGATGTTGTTCCATGACAAAGCAAGGCCACACGTTTTTGCACAAACGCAAGATCCAAACAGGTCTTTTAGATAAGAACAACTGGATTATCCATCTTACACTACAGACCTTGCATCTTGTGATTTTTACCTGTTTCGGTACTTAAAGTAGTTCTTTGGTGGTCAACTGTTCAACGAAGATGAAGAAGTGAAAACTGCAATCATGGATTCAGTATGTCGGAATTCAAAAACTTGTTGAACTGTATTACGAATGTTTGAACAAAAATGGAAATTATGTAGAAAAGTAGATGAAAGTATGTAACGGGTGGGCCACCTATTGGTTTAAATTTGAACCACCGGTTATTTCGAATCTGGCAATACTTATGTCATTCTATTCTGACACAAAATTCAGTATATTATCTCCACTGAACGAAATGAATCGATTTATGCTTGAGCGACGTTGGGATTTATTGGAAATTTATTTCCAAAACAAAGACAATTAGTCGATAATTGCACGAAAATGTCGTTCAAAATTTGGTCGCAGAGAAGGACCAACAGTGCCCGGTATACGCAAGTTTATTGCTAAAGTTCGTGAAACTGGTTTCATTGTTGATCCACCAAGACGTGAGCGTGCTCATACAGTGCGTACACCCGAAAATATCGAAGCTGTGGCTGAGAGTGCGTGAGAATCCATCAACATCAACTCGTCATCGTTTTCAAGAATTGAACATTTCACGCACCAGTTTACGTCGAATTTTGCGAAAAGATCTCGGTATGACGCCTTACAAAGTTCAATTGGTTCAAGAGTTGAAACCGCATGACCATCCGCTTCGTTTTCGCTTCGCTAGATGGGCCAACGAGAAACTGCACGATGGTGTCGATTTTGCAAAAAAAATCATCTTTTCGGATGAAGCTCATTTTCATTTTGGTGGGTACGTTAACAAGCAAAATTGCCGTATTTGGGGCTCAAAAAACCCACACGTGGTCTTACAGAAGCCAATGCACCCATTACGAGTGAGTGTTTGGTGCGGCTTGTGGAGCGGAGGTATCATTGGCCCATATTTCTTTGAAAATGAGGACGGCCAACCATTACGGTCAATGGAGACACCTATCGAACCATGATAACCGAGTTTTTCGTGCCTACTCTTTATGGTATTGATGTGAACGATGTTTGGTTTCAACACAATGGTGCAACTTACCACACATCTCATGTCACAATCGATTTATTGCGTCAAACGTTTGATGACCGTTTAATTAGCCGAAATGGTGATGTCAATTGGCCACCAAGAAGCTGCGATTTGACACCGTTGGACTATTTTCTATGCGGCGACGTTAAAGAAAAGTGTTATGCCGACAAACCAGAGACAATTGAGCATTTAAAGGCCAACATTCGTGATGCCGTTGCCGAGATACGACCCCATACACTCGAAAATTGGTCCGATCGAATGGGGTACTGTGATGCTAGCCGCGACAGTCATATGAATGAAATAATAGTCCATCTCTAACCGGAACAATTGTACTTCACAACAAAAAAACAAATTTGGCAAAATTTCAAACCGTTTTTGTTTTATTGCATTTTTAAATTTAAACTTTTAAATGGGCCACCCGTTAGAATATGTAAATAAATATATTTTAATGATATTTACAGTATTTTTCTTTTTCTTAAAAAAACAGACCCTATTTAATACATAACCTTCGTATAATTTTTATTATATATCTAAAAACTACAAGTGCCTTCTTTAAGTTGTACGTTCCTGTATACTACTTCGGTATATTTATTTAAAGGTTCTTTTATTATACCTAATTTTAACATTCGTTATATGCAATCAAATTTATGGAAGGCATGTGTAAGTTTGCACGTACATATAACTTAAAATATTACATTTTCATTCATCGTTTACAAAACATTCTCATTCTACTTAAAACCACTTTCGAAACACTTCTTTAAACAAACAAGAGTACATTACGCAAACATTAAAGTATTTCTATTAAATATCTATCGTGTGCAAAACATAGTATCAATAATACTCAATTTGCAGGTGCATATTAATAATAGTATCACGTGTCGTAGCACTAAAAATAAGGCAAATTATGTGGACGAGATATCGAGATAAAATTTAAAGGCTAACGGGCTATTAGGCATCTGATTATGTTTAATTTGGCGCGGTGCTATTGTGAAGAAAAAAAAAAGTTTTATCTGATAAGGCACGGCAAAATTGCCAGGGCGAGTGTTTGCACAGTTTAACTCGTCTGAACAGTCAAAGGTTCACGAAAATGTAATAAACTTTGCGGATAGTTTAGATAATGTGATGATAAAATTTCGTAAAATTGGCTTTACATTACCGATTTATATATAAATAAGGTTCGCGATAAAAGATAACGATTTAAAAATGGCATCGTAAATATTACATGGCAATTTCTAGTCCTATCTGATATGAGTAAGTTTCATGAATATTCAATTGTATATGACAAGTAGTTTTTCCGACGAAATACATATTTTTAACAAATAATTTGTAATCCAATCTGGCTTGTATATCTTCGCGATTGTTGCCCATTGGTACTTCCCGGGTTCCGGGATTGGAATTGCGTTTTAGGCACTGTTACTTGAATTATCGACTTTTCGCCAGTTTTTGCAAAGGCTGCTGTTGAACTTGTTACATTGAAACGTCGACAAGTCCAGCTGCGGTATCAGAGACACGGTCCCCAGACCGAGACTCCAGAAGTAACTATGATTCTTCTTCTTATATCCCCAGTTTTTCGAAACTTAGAGAATGATCTTGAAAAATCTTTCCTTATAACTTATCTGAAAGTATAAAGCACGTCGATTCAGTCGTGGCAAAACTTTAGCACATAGAGCACACTCCAAAAGACCGGTGTGATAAGCAGTATCTTCTATTTCTCTCTACGTGGTAATTTACCTCACCTACCACGAGTAAATCGATGAGACATACATCCTTTTAAACAAATATCGGGAGGTGTTTAATAAAATATAAAATATTAATTTAATCATCCAAATTTATAATTCGATGCCTTCAAATTAAGGCCGCAGAAACGAGTACTTTCGCAGTAGCGTACGGCTCAGTTACTATCAATATTAAAAATAATAAATGTAATTACTATTTTAGTTTGTTTTTAGTGTCGTTGATGCTGAGTGACGCAAAGTATTGTGTTATTAATATGCCTTCCGGTGTTGATTCAGTCATACTCTTACGGCGAGGTGAAAATATGTTGATGTATTGGACTGCTTCTAATGATGTGATGTTTGCGAATTTAAAAAGGACGTTCGCATCCTATTTGCATTCTTGGTTTTCAGTTAAACTCTTGCCTATAAGCACTATAGTTTTAAAATCGAGATTCTTATTTATATCTGCACAGAATTTATTGGTTGTTAATCTTGCTATACTATCTGTTAGATTTCCTGATGAGGCTTTGAGGTAATACACTATATTTAGCGCTTTATATAATAACAGATTGGTGTTCTCTAATTTGGAAATAGTATCTAAAAGAATTTTCGGAAATTTGCTCTATTTGAGTATGGATTTTGGTATCTGAAACCAACCGCTGACTTACTAAAATTGCTTGCGCATCTTGCGGTTTTAATTTAAGATACAGGATTTAATAATGTGTAAAAATTTCTCATAATATAAAACAGCTTTAAGCCACGTTCCTCGTCTCGTCAATATCGGCTGTGGTGGCTGAGGAATGTCCGGACAAGCCTGTTTAAACTCACAAATGCGTTTTGGAGATTTAATAAAAACTTTTTTGGTACAAACTATAAATTGGTCTACTTTTGGATAACTATTTCTAATAAATTCAGCTACAAGATGACATGACATAGAACAAACAGGTTACATGAAGCAATTGAGAATAAGATAACTGTCCAGCTTTAACCATATTCGAACCCCATCTGTAACCAACATTACAAGTTGGGTTGCCGATATATTGAAATTTCCAAAGGTATATTCTATGGTTTCTATTATCCTTTCCGCGTTTGTCTTCAGTAACATTCTGCTACGTAAAAGGAGAGTCAAGAAAATTTCACCGCTTTTTAAAGTGCGCACTAACACATTTAAAATACTATTATTTCTTGCATCCGTTGTTTCATCTACCGTCAGCCATATTTTTTGATCTTTTAACTCTGCTTTCATTTGATCCGTAATCGTGTTTTTCAGCCGAGGAGAATTATACTGTTATTGACCTCTTGTTGGCAATCTCTATTCGGGAATGTATTTCCCGCAAAAGTTTCGAAATTCTTCATTGTCTACAATATTTTGTGGAATACTGCACACACCTAACATAAAAATAAAATCATAGAAATTTATAACATACTACATCACGTTGCGCATTACCCGGTGCTGTTTGCTATTAACATGGCTTTTACACAAAAATACTGTACGGTAAAATGTTGACATTGCAAACAATACATTTAATAATAGTGCCAGTGTATTCTAATGTCGAAAATCGGTTAATAAATCTATTAACACTCGTCGAACATAACAAAGAACGCCGTCGATTCGCCATCATCAATCTAGTCCGGCATTCATACACATACCATACGCATAAGAATCTCGACTTCGGGTATATCCGACCGCTTTCGAAATATATCATCGCCGTCAATAAGTGCGCACTCGTTTCCGCAGGCTTACTTCAAATTAGGTCCCGTTTGATGCAATACATTTACGCCAATCAAAAAGCCAATCATCGTAGCACTTCCTATAGACACTTTCCGGCAAGCTCTTTAGTCCCTGTAAATTTTGTTTTGTGGCTTAATCAAACTTAAAACATCTTTCACGAAGAGGTAATTTAAGATTGAGAATTAATTGACGATATTTCTTAAATTTTTGATCAAAAGTTCCCATAAAGTCGAGTATAAAACAGCACGTCATCGTCATGCAAAATACAAGAATTGTTCTTCAATAAACCTGTCCATTTCCGGCGAAGCTTTCTCAAATGTTTTGTAATATCCAGAATATTGTTTGACGGAATTTCGAATGAAAGACACGTTAATCAAAGAAATATCAATCAACCAAGGTGTTTTTGATTTCTGAACGATTTTGACGTGGTTTTCTCGCGTTTGGCTAGTTACAGAAGCGCCATTCCTGAAGCTTATTAGTCAGTTTAAATGTCAAATTTATTAACCCATTATGATGCGTTTCGTAAATGTAAAGTTCAAATAGGGTTGTTCATCAGATATGTCCCCATTAAGCTGTTTGAGGTAGAAAATACAACTTCGTCAGGACAAAGTCAAAATGTCCATAAAATTGGTGCGAACGTTTCTGCGAGACTTTAGATTTTTGCCTTGCAAATGGTTCGCACCAATTTTGTTGATGTTTTTGTTCTGACAGAACTATAAACCAGCAGCACCATTTCCTTCACTTTGTCACTATTTTTGTAAATCGAAAACGCTTAGGTCTACCGGAACGGGGCAAATCTCCAACAATTTCTTAGCCTTTTTTGAATGCTTTGTACCAATCGTATGATCGTTGTTGTTCCCACAGTACAGTGGTGGATGATACAGCACGTTCTCGAACCTTCCGGTCCAATTCTTCCCAAAGAAGCTCTATTGGGTTCAGATCAGGACTTTAAGCTGGCCATACCATTATAGAGATTTGCCCTTGCTCTTCTAGTTTCTTGGGATTCCCTCAATTTTGACGAGATCGCCTACAGATCTTCCACCAAAACACCCTCAAATCATTACTGAACCCCCTCCATGTTTTACGGTAGGCGCAATACACTCTGGCAGTACTCTTTCTCCTGCGGATCTTCTTACGAATATTCGCCTTTTACTACCGAAAAGTTCAAACTTGGATTCGTCTGTCCACAACACATTATTCCACTGATCAATCGTCCAATTCTTATGTTCTTTGGCCCAATTTAGTTGTTTTATCTTGTTTCGCTTTCGTAGTAGTGGTTTTCGCAGAGCAATTCTTCCGTATAAACCTTCTCTGTGGACACACTAATTGGTTTAGCACGCGCTCTATTCATTTCAGCAGCAATTTCGGGTGCTGTTTTTCGTCTATCGCGTCTACTTATCCGTATTAGATGCCGGTCATCTGCAGATGTCGTTGCTTTGCGTCATCCAGATCTTCTTTTGTTGGAAAATGTACCACTTTCTTCAAATTTTTTAACGTTATAATCAACGGTTCTGCGATTTAATCGTAATTCTTTTGCAATTTCGCCATTACTTTTACCCGTACGATGATAAGCAATTATCATAGCACGCACTTCAACAGATAATTCCTTCGTCTTCGGCATTGCATTAAAATATTCACAATAACTCTCTATTTCACTGTTTTCGCAATAAAAGATGAACGATGACAACATAAAATTTATTTTCCTTTTTGAATAACACATCCTAATATTGTAATTAGTTAGTACAATAACACAATATTGGTAATACCTTTCGGAAATGCGGGTAAAACTGTTAATACTGTAGGGATTAGCCTATATAATATTTATGGTATTTTTCCAATTTATGACACCTTTACGATATATCATAAACAATTTAAGATTTTCGTAGAAATGCATATGGAATTACTTCCACTAATAATATTGTTGAATAATTATAATAGATTTTTCGAAAGATAATCCGTATTACAGGAAACACATAAAATTGGGGTGGGCAAATAAATATGACCAGTAGTGTATATTGGTAACAATTCACAGCAAGCAATTTTTTCATACTTTTTATGTAGTCTCTTTAAATGAATAATTCCCAATGTTTATTCTAATTTCATAGATAGTTACCGCAGAAAATATTTAGAAATAAACGAAATATTTAAACATACCTTCTCAGGCAAACTTTCAGGTACTGCAACTAATATAAAAAATACATCTAATATAGCTATGGCCGTTGCCAAAGCCACTACTACAGACATCGACCATCTGAAACAGAAAAAAGATTACATTTTATATTTTTCTCAATAATTTGTATCATAACTAACCTCTCCATCAGATAAGCACCCAATGCTGGCGAAATGACCATACTAGCTGCGAAAGTGGCACTGACCAAGCCATAAGCAAGAGATCGTTCTTTTTCGTCGGTAACGTCGGCCACGTAAGCAAACACAACGCTGAAAGTCACGGCGAAAACGCCAGAAATACTGATCATTGCGAAGAACCAAAAACTGTTGATGGTCATTAAGGGAATGGGCAGACACGTGAAGAATACTGTTATGAGGAGGAAGAGTTTGCGGCCACAGACGTCCGATAGTGCGCCCACGAGCGGCGCGCTCAGAAACGATAGGATACCCTTGATTCCCATGACCAAACCGTTCATCAGGAAGGTGTGATCGGGAAACGTCGTGTTCAAGACGGATATGACGGGCATGGTCAGGAGACCCCAGGCGAAAAATTCCAGGAATATGACCACCAGAGCATGGTACAGGCTTGGCATACCAAAACCACTAGTCTGAAACAAGAACACACGAAATGGTAATTAAAATAGAAAGGTAGGTTATAGGCAATAAAAAACTTATAAATATATAGATACCGTCTAAAATTAAAAAACGAAGGGTGGTTAAAACGATATCGACATACAGAATTTTCTAAAAATTGTAATCAATTGCGTTCATTTAAATATTCAAACTCGTCATTCACAAATATAAGTTCTCCGATACAAAATGATCTCATGCAACCCCAGAGCATCACATCCTTACTCTATTTTACTGTCAAGCGAATATTTTTTAAGCTAATTTGGTATTTTTTCTGAAATTAACCATGTTGGCACAGTAAAATGTTTGCGTTCATTTAAGGAGAGATATTTCTTCACGATTTCCAATCTGCCTGTTCATCTCATTGATACGCTATTTTCGCATTATTGTTCTTTAATTTCAATTAGCATCTTCGAACAAATTATATTTCTCTTTCAGTTAGTTTCGATGGTCATCTAATTCGATCACTATTACTTTTAAAACGTTTTTTAAATTCCTCGCGATGAATCTGCATTTGATAATTTAATTCCAGGCCGTTTTGGGGGAAAGTTTTGTTGACCTAAATTTCATTTATATTCTATTTAGTCTTCTGCACGTTTAACAAAAATGACAGGTTGAAAAATATTGGGGCAACTCGTCCGTTTAATAAGTGAAAGTGACTGCTTCTAAAACTCAACAAATCCCACTGGCTTCTAGAACTAAATTATTATTAGTTTAAAAAGTGTTTTTACAAGCAATCTGGTGTTAAGAGATCCAATTATGGGACAGTGTCAGTGATTCAAATAGAATTTCAAATTGAAGAACCTCAGAATGATTGTCAACGCACCAATACATACACCACCAATACCACATCTGGCAACAGAATTACATCCACGCTTACCTATCAAGCCGTTTTGGGTCAGATACCTGCTATTAATATCTAACCACAGATAATAAAATATGTGAAAGCCCCGCGAAATTTTCCTTCCGAGCGGTCGCAGTCAGTGCTGTGGTGCCCGTTAAACCACCGGGAGAGACGATTGGCTAAATATAAAAAAAGTACTCGAAACTAGACAATCTTCGAGTAGAGAGCTGCTAGATAAATTAAAAGTGCTTAATGTAAACGTATCTGGGCACACGATGCGATCATGATTGTACGCTGCCGGAATCAAATGCCGCAGACCAGCCAAAAAGCCTAGGTTGACACGAAAAAAGTACCCTCCAATGCGCAAAAATGTACAGAAATTTTACGATTGAAGATTGGAAAAAGGTAAATGATTACACATTTTGTCATTAATAAATCATTTCTGGAAAGTCACATTCTCTTTGCAACAGGGATGAATCCTGGCTTGAAGCAATGACGAAGACTGTTAATTTCGTTAGACGAAGATCCAAGGAACGTTGTAATGATGAAGCTGCACAGGAAAAAAAAATTAAACATCCACCATCAGTCATTAGCTGGTCGTGAATAACCGCAAGTGACACCGGAACTCTGTAATCTGTGGAGAACCCCATTAATCAAGGGCAATGTAAAAAAAGTTGTTGAAATTGTATTTTTGCCTTTCCTAAGCTCACTAAATCGTAGAAGAAGGACCAAACACTTTCATAGTGGATGGAGCACCGTGCCATACAGCGAAATCGATAAAAAAAAGTCTGTTTCAAGAGCACAACATCCACAAAACTGTGTGATAAAAACTTGTATTTACAGTATGCCAGATAGAATTGGTGCAACCGTTAAAGCCAAAAGAGGAATAAGAAAATATAAATGCAATGTCTTCTATAAAGTTAGTAATGTGTGTCTGTTTTTGTTTTGTTTTTAATGAACTTGAAACAATACCAAAATCAAAATCGTATCCAATTACCAGTTACTGAAATACGTAAGCCCGGATTCATTCTTGCTTTATTAAATAATTTAAGACAATGCTTGGTATTAGTTTTACAAATATATTTAATTATATTAGGTGCGCAACTAAGTTCTCGCTGTTTTTCAAGAGATTGCTCCAGTAGTAAGTGCTGGTCAATTGTGACATAACCAAAACGTCATGAACCAAGCTTAGACAAATGGTAAACAAACCGCTTTGACACATTAGTGATTTTGTTTTTGCGTCATATACATTTTGTTGTGTGAAAATGTCTGATTTTGTGCCAAATAATAGTCATTTGCGGGAAGTGTTGCTTTTCTTCTTTCATTCGAAGAGAACGGCGCCTGAAGCGCATCGAGATTGGTTCCGTCGCTTCAAAGACGGTGATTTCGATGTTGACGACCGTTCGCATGAAGGAAGACCAAAAACCTTCGAAGACGCTGAATTGGAGGCATTGCTCGATGAGAATCCGTGCCAAACGCAAAAAGAGCTTGCTTTAGCATTAGGAGTTACCCGCCAAGCCATTTCCCAGCGATTGCATGCGTTGGGAATGATTCAAAAACAAGGAACTTGGGTTCCTTATGATTTGAAGCCAAGAGACGTTGAGCGTCGTTTTCTTTTGCCTGTGAACAACTGCTTCAGCGGCAGAAAAGGAAGGAAAAATGGATTCATTACAGCAACCCAAGGAGAACAAAATCATGGGGACTGCCCGGTCATGCTTCTACGTCGTCGGTTCGGCCGAATATTCACGCTGCGAAGGTTTTGCTGTGTATTTTGTGGGACCAGGGCGGTGTTATTTATTGTGAGCTGTTGAAAAAGTGATTCTACAGCATGACAACGCTCGGCCTCACGTTGCCAAACCCGTTAAAACCTTCTTAGAAACGCTCAAAAGGAAGGTCCTACCCCACCCTCCATATTCCCCACATATTGCGCCGTCCGATTATTACTTGTTCCGTTCGATGGCACATGGTCTGGCTAATCAGCAGTTCCGCTCATATGAAGACATCTCAAAATGGCTTGATTCGTGGATAGCCTCAAAAGACGAACACTTATACCGTGACGGTATTTGAGCTCTGCTAGAAAGATGGGAAAAAGTTGTCGCTAGCGATGGGCAATATTTTGAATGATTCATTTGTAAACATTTTTTCACAATAAAATTGCATTTTCATAAAAAAACAGCGAGAACTTAGTTGCGCGCCTAATACTTAAATCCTGTATTTATGTCAATTTTTTTGCCCTACATCATGACATATTCCTACTGTCATTTCTGACATTTATGAAAATTAGATACAAGCAATTATCACTTTTAACTCTTTAAACAGACAATGCATTTTATTTTCACCATCTTTCCTTTATTATTATTATCATCAAAATCTACACTAGAAGCAACTAAACTGAAAATACTTCACACAGGAAACTTCCATTCCAAGTTCTCGCAAGACCGCTTTTTCAGATACGGCATAGCGCGCATCATCACCTTCGTAAAAAAAGAGAAAGCATCTAAAATACCCACGCTATACCTGGAAGCAGGTGACATGTTCACAGGCTCAGTCTGGTACAGCATCTATCGTTGGAAAATACTAGCGGACTTCGTCAAACTCATGGAGATTGACGCGATGTGTCTCGGTGACAAGGAATTCCACGACGGCCTGAATAATGCTTCGCAATATTTCAAGACGATAGGATTGCCGGTACTCTGTGCGAACTGCGACGTTTCCAAAGAGCCTAAACTAGAACCATACATTCGACCGTCGATAATTGTGACAGATGGAAATATCAAAGTTGGAATCGTCGGTTACCTTTCGAAAATAACGCTATCTACCATATCGACATATATTGGCGGTATGATCGTCAACGATGAGATCAACGATATCCAAAAAGAAGTCGACAACGTCAGGGCGAGTGGCGTGAACGTGATACTATTGTTAGGACACGGAGCGTTTAAAACTAATAAACTGATAGCAAGCAAACTCCGTCACGTAAATGTGATCATTGGAGCTCATAGTAACACACTTTTATACAATGGAAAACCGCCAATAGATGTAGCGGTGAAAGGACGTTACCCCACTATAGTAAAAGACGGCGATGGAAAAGATCTATACATAGTTTACGCTTACAAAAACGGAATGTTTGTAGGAGAATTAGAATTAACCTTCGATATTATTGGAAACATTATAGATTTTAATGGAAAGGTGGTACATATGGATAATACCATAGAACAGGACGAAGAAGCCGTGAAGCTCCTCGATAAATACACCAAAAACATCGCACAATATAGAAAAGAAGTATTGGGAACCAGCAGGGTATATCTAAACGGTTCCTGCAGTAAATCAGAATGCAACTTCGGAAACCTGCTTGCTGATTCTTATGTAGAGCACAAAGCAAACCACTACCAAGGCAGGATATACTGGACAGACACTCCAATCGCCATAATCAACGCGGGGATGATCAAAGCAAGCATCAGTATCAATGAGAGAAATCGAAACATCACCGTAGCTGGAGCTTTTACCGCACTGCCTTTTCCAACGGCCGGCTTAACTTTAGAAATTAACGGTTCTATTTTTCGTAAAGTTTTGGAACACGCAGTGCACAATACGTATCAGCTGGGAAAATTTTTGCAATTTTCGGGAGCACACGTCGTGTATGATTTTGGAAAACAACCGTTTCGGAGAGTGGTTTCGTGTAAGGTTCGGTGTGGGCATTGTTCTATACCGCGGTACGAGCCTTTGCAAGATAAGAAAATGTACAGATTGATTACTAACGAGTATCTTTTTGAAGGGGGAGATGGATATACTATGTTACGGGATAATGCAGTGAAAATACAGAAAGAACCCGAAAGCGCCTTCGACTTTATTAAAGAATATTTAGAGTATTATAAAGAAGTGGAACCACGCATGGAAGAACGAATAATTATAAAGAATAGCCGCAAAAGAAGAGGAGATAAAATATCTAATGCCACTTCGCATAGACTCAAAAATGTATTTCTTACAATTGCTGGTATATTCACATTATTCATCTATCAAAATATATACCTGCAGCGCATTGTGGCATCATCTTCTTAGATTTCAGACTAAGAGCTTAAAGGGTACATACACGCATTTCATAGCGGCCTACAATAGTGTATATCTACAGGATGTGTCTATACTGCCCTCAGTGTTGACAAAGTAGCCTACAACTATGCCAGCGAAACAAAGTAAGATGGTTATTCAACTGCCATAGAGGTTAAATGTATGGTCTATGCATTCTTTTCTTGCACATTCGCCCACAAATCTCACGAAAAATGTCTGCGAACTCAGAATCTAAAATATTGTTTCCTTTTATCTTGTATACATAGCAGAGGTTTCTTCATTGAGATAAACTTTCCCCAAGCGACGTTTAACGATTGAAACATTTATTTCTGCGATTATTCCTGAAGCTGTTTTTCATCTATTTTGATAATGATTATTATTGATATATATCAGTAGATGTCGCTTTAGATCTTTCACTACGTTTTTTTTTATTAACAAAACTATTAAACTGTATATTGGTAGATTAGGAGTAGCTATCGACACAGGAATCTTCAACTAGAAATTATGACTACTGAAGACAGGCTTCAGTAACACGGCAGCGTGGAAGCTATTCAACTCCTAAACAATAGGGACCTTGTGGTGAGACTCAAGTGAAAAAAAAAACATTTTAAATTAGTGCAGAAATCTTGTGAAAAGATGGGGATAGTATAGTGCACACAAAATAAACCTATTTATTGTGCCAAAATCACCATTGAGAGAGCAAACTTTTAGATTAAGTTCTTAATTAGTATTTGGGTTAGAACAGAATTACTTATGTTTAATTAGGTTGTGGTAGCATAAAGTACAATTTAGTGATTTATTTAATAAAAAAATTGAAAAAAATGTATATTTTTCTGCTTCTGGGCTTCCGGGCTGGAATCGCGTCACTTGTATATCTGCCGACGTTTCAGTTTCAGTGCAGTAGTTCAGCCCTGAAAATGTCCCATACAAATAGGTACGAAACGTCGGCAGATATACAAGTGACGCGGTTCCAGCCGGGAAGCCCAGAAGCAGATAGCATGGGCCACGACCGCAGAAATCTACGTACCATATATTTTTCTGTCAAAAAAAGTTTCTACGTAAAACGGTTATGTTGTTTTTATTTGTTTATGTAACAGGCGAAGCGTTGAGACCGCCCAAATTTTTTACTGTGTTAAAATGGAAAATCCAGCATTCAATTAAATAACCAATTATTTCATAAAAGATCGATCTATGATAGTTAAATTATAAAATAATTATTCGACACTTTAACTAATTATTGTTAAGTCATCCAATTGTGCCGCTTAGATGTCAGCACTGTATAATGTCTACATACCTTTTCAAATGACAAGCCATTTTGCTTTAGTAAGAAGGTAGTCCAATTTTAACCACAGACAAGTATACATTGCAACAACGCGTTTACATTTTTTAAACTTACTATGAAAATGGGCGTTCTTTGAAAAATATTTATGGCAAAATTCGTAATTTTTTTGATGTAAATCATCGGCCATATCAATCTTAACTCAATGATTGGTAAATTTTAATTTATACGCATTTAGATTTGTTGATTAATTCAATTAACCAGTCTCCATTCAAATTTACCAATCTTTGAATTGAAGAATGATTTGGACGATTATTTACACCAAAAAAACCACGGAATTTGCCATAGATATTTTTCAAACAACGCTCATTTTCATAATAAGTTTAAATAATGTAATAATACACAATTAAATACCTAACAGAAATGCGAATACAGAATACGAACATTATTGTGGAAAGGGGTTTTATTTAATCTGGTACGTAGACTTCCGCGGTCGTGGTCCATACTATCTTCTTCTGGGCTTCCGGGCTGGAACTGCGTCACTTGTATATCTGCCGACGTTTCGTACCCACTCGTATGGGACATCTTCAGGGCTCGACTACTGCTACTGTTTGTTGCACTGAAACAGTTTCAGTGCGACAGATAGTGGCAGTAGTTGAGCCTTGAAGATGTCCCATACGAGTGGGTACAAAACGTCGGCAGTTATACCAGTGACGTGATTCCAGCCCGGAAGCCCAGAAGAAGAGAGTAGGGTTTTATTTAACTTGTTTGATTAATTAAAAGATTAGTGAAAAAATTCGAAGAAACTGGTCTTATTATTGATAAACCAAAGTGGAAGACCAAAAATTGTACGCACGAATGATAACTTTTGTAAGTAAAATTGTTGAAAATGAACCGACATCAATTCCAGGCTGTTCGTAAAAATTTGGCATATCTTATGGAGGATTTTATATAAAGATTTGCATTTTCACGCCTACAAAATTCAATTTATCCAACAATTGAAAGAAAAAGACCATTTACAACGTCGTAATTTCATTTGCTGGATTATTGAACAACGAAAAACAGATATTGTCTTCAAGCAAAACTTTGTTTACTGATGAAGCTCAGTTCACAATGGATGGATTCATCATTAAGCAAAATTGTCGTATTTGGGGTGACGAAAATCCTCGTGTTATTCATAAATAATCTCTACACCCACAAAAAGTTACTGTTTGGTGTGCATTTTGAGCAAATGATGTCATTGGACCATTCTTCTTGGAAGATGACGTTGGAAATGCTGTCACTGTGAATGCTGAGCGATACCAATTAATGTTTTGAGTGACTTTTTATGACCACAACTGAATCATATTGATGTGTCAGATGTCTATTTCCAGCAAGACGGAGTTAAACACACAACTCGAAATAACATTACTTTTATGCGATTGAAATTTCCTGGACGAAATGCCGATTGCAATTGACCTCCAAGGTTATGTGATCTGACACAATTAGATTCTTCTTTTGTGGGTGTTTTTGGAAAGTCGAGCTAATAAGACACAGAAAATTAATGATCTAAAGGACAACATTTAAGTTGAAATTCGTGAAATAATTCCAGCAACATGTAGAAAAGTCATTCAAAATTTCGATATTGGAATTAATGTCTGCAGACGCAGTGGTGGTAGTCATTTAAATGATATTCTGTTCCACGTGTAATTGTAATGGATTCTACTTTCAATAAAAAAAAAACAGCTTGAAAAGGTTGCAAATAGTCTATGTTTTATTAAAAAGAAATAAGTAGGCGTGTTTCGTGGATGGCCTTTATATATAGTGTCAAAGAATTTTTAAAATTGGCGTTAGATTTCAATCATTAGTGTAATCGCGCATACCTCGACTGTCAGTTGATGCACTGCAAAATGTTCGGTGCCCCTGTTAAAGTAACTTGAACAAAACGGCTGTTCATTAGAGATGTAAACAGATCTTTGCAAAATATGTAAAAAGAATCTGAGGAAGCGAAAAGAGCAATAAAGAAAACCTCTAAATGAAAATAATAATAGACAAGGCTATGAAGAAATTGAAGAAATAAAATCTAGTTTATTTAGAAATTTGTTCAGAGGGTCATTCGCTTTACAATATCTGCGATAGAAATGTGTAACAAACGTCTTAAGAATGGATCAAAATCGACGAGGTGTATGCGTCGCAGAAAAAGATAGGAAATAAATGAACGTAATGATAGTAAAGAAGTTTTATGTTAACAAGCGGAAAAAGATGAAAATTGCAGCTACTAATTCAATAGTTCGGGTAAAAGTTCCCAACATAGACTGTAAAAGATATCCTATTTCTAAACTTACTGTTACTGCAGATAATTGATATAAATTTATAACAAAGAATGGCATGGCCCATGCAAGGTTTTAGTTTTAGTGAAACATATCCACTGAATTCCGTCCAAAGAGACATCCCTGCTGGCAGCATCTACTGCCCAGTCACCCTGCACAGGTGAAGGCTTTAGGAAATGTACTAAATGCATAAAAAAGAAGCAAAAATGTTTCTGCAAAAAGAATCATTTACGAGGGACCGGTTTTAAGTTCACGGAATGGGGGGAAAGGCGAAAACGATTATTTTTCTTTCTCAATATATTCACCTGCAACGCCAATAATTTTTTCAGATCTCTTAATTAACTTGTGTATGCCTTCATAAAATGTTTTATCTTTGTATGAAAAATACGCCAAAACTACGTCTTTTACTTCTTTATCGCCTGTAAATTTCTTCCCGCGCAGTTCCTTTTTCTGAGAACAGGTAAAAATCACTCGGAGCAAGGTTTGGACTATGAGGTGGGTGATTCAAAATATCGAAGACCACTTTATGCAGGACAGCCAGCGCAATACGACTCAAAAAACACTCAAAAAATAGCTGAGTTGGGTAACAAATATAGAAAACTTTATTGGATGTTGGGACGTAATTCTCAACTTCCAATACACAACAAAGTTTTAATTTATAAAGAAATTTTAAAAGCAGTCTGGGTTTATAGTATACAACTTTGAGGTTGTGCCATATCGAGCCGTATTAGAACTATACAAATATTTTAAAATAGAGTTTTACGAAATATTATTAATGCAGAGATAGTGATATCGCAGAGATCTAGGGATTGAGGACGTACCCGGCGAAATACTTAGATGCACAGTACGAAGTATGGCAATTAAATAGCGAAACTGCGCTTCTTCCACCGGGCGAAGCTGTAGTTGGAAAGTCATTAACCTTGATACTTCCCAAACAACAACCCGTAGTTTCGTCTTAATCTGAAATTCCTTGTCAAATTAAAAAAATCGCCAATAGAATATTTACAAATGTTAAACATGTTTGATGATAATGTTATGTGCTGCCGGATCACCAAGACAGAAAAAAAGGACGAATGAGCAAGTCGAAATTGAAGACAATGCTAATCGTTTTTTTCGATATCAAGGGTCTTATCATGACTGACTGGGTACCTGAGGGTCAAACCGTTAATCAGAAATACTACAAAGACGCCCTAATCAAGTTGGTGGAAAGAGTGAGGAAGAAAAACCGGATTTGTGGAAGGACTCGTGAATTCTGCACGAGCTCACAATGCTCTATCTGTGAAGCAGTTTCTAGCGGACAAGCGTATTGCTGTGCTTGATCATCCTCCGTATTCGACAGATCTCGCACTGTGTGACTTCTAAAAATTTCTTTAAAATTAAATCAATGGTTGTCTTATATCAGTTTTAACATTGTATTCGCCTTACGAAATTAAAAAAAAAGTACATGCGGAATACATTCTTAAAGTTAGGTACGATTCGCCCTATTCACCCTGTATACTGCTGTGGGCAAAAAATAGTAAGACTTTTTAATTTAAATTTCGCGCGAAAACCCATTCGTCGAAATATTTTTTTCTAGGTTGGTATGACTGTCGGTGACATCTGTGCCAAATCTCACATCAAAATAATCATTAGTATACGCTTGTCTTTCTGAACTACAAAAAGTGCATTCGGCGATTTTTACAATGAGTGAAATTATTCAACAAAGAAGTTCCATTAAATTTTGTGTACGGAATGAAATTTCTGGTGCCGAAACGTTCAGAATGTTGCAAAAGGCCTTCGGTGATAATTGTTTGTCGCGAGCAAGTGTTTTTGATTGGTACAAATTATTCAAAGAGGGTCGAGAACGCGTTGATGACGAACCACGTCCAGGACGGTCATCAACATCAACTGATGATCAACACGTCAATAGAATCAAGGAATTGGTGCTTGAGAATCGACGATTAACAGTCAGAGACCTTACTGGCATCGTTGAAATATCGGAAGGATCAGTGAAAACCATTTTTAAAGATCATTTGGGCCTAAGAAAAGTGAAAGCACGATTTGTTCAAAAATCACTCAATTTTTTCGAAAAACAGCGCCGCATTGACGTCTGTGAAACAATGCTTTCCGACTATCAAGACAAAATGAAAGGCATCATAACTGGAGATGAGACTTGGATCTACGCTTATGACCCGGAAACAGGCGATCAATCGGCCGAATATCGTATCAAAGGTGCCGAAACCCAAAAAACCACGTCAAAGCAAGTCAAAAATCAAGGTTATGTCGACAGTTTTCTGCGATTATCGAGGTATGGTGCACTTCAAATTCCTTCCGACCAGCCAAACTGTCGACAAAGAATACTATTTGAGTGTTACGAGTCGTTTGCGCAATGCTATTCGTAAAAAGAGGCCAGAATTATGGGCCGACAACTCTTGGTTTTTGCACCAAGATAATGCACCGTCGCATAGTGCATCAATTCTTCGTGAGTTTTTCGCCAAATTTTCAACCAATATCGTGCCGCAACCACCGTATTCGCTTGGTTTAGCTCCGTGTGACTTCTGGCTATTCAGCAAACTCAAACGACCGCTCCGGGGGAACCGTTTTGAGTCAATTGAAGACATTAAACGTGAATCGCTACGCGCATTGAAGGCTATTCCTGAAATTGACTTTAACAACTGTTTCGAGAATTGGAAGAAACGTTGGCACAAGTGTATTGGGGCCAGGGGGGATTTCTTTGAGGGGAACGAAATAGATTTGGAAGAATAAATTAAGAATTTAAAAATTATGAACAAAGTCTTACTATTTTTTGCCCACAGTAGAACATGGACAACAAAACTATCCTATAATTTAAGTACCGTAGATCGTTATTTTATAAAATAACTAGTTATTTGATATATTAACGAAATTAGCAGTTTTAAAGGTAACATATATACAAAAAAGAATGTTTAACACAGAAATGCGAAAAAAAATTTTACACGACGAGTTCATATCTGCAAAAGTACACAACATATATTTTTTTCAAGCTTTCTTTTATTTACGATTGTTATGTGGGTACATCACGAGGCAAGTTAACGACAAAGTATTGCGGTATGTGGTAAAAACAACATTGATAATGCTTCGTGTTTGTTTCTCTTTCTGTCGTTTAAATACTATATATTTTATACAACATTCGAATGAGTCACATTCTGACATTTTAACGTTAATTTCAATATTGCATTGCAGTTTATTTCCGATGACGTTTCTAAACTTTACGTGGAAATTTTATAAAGTAACTTCCTCATAAACTCAATGAAAAATTCATTTATTACTGTTTGTTTGTTTTTTTTTTGGAATCGCGTGCAATTTTTAATGTTTTATTTAAAAAAACTGAATTAAATTAATCTACCTGAAAGTCCCATAAAAACAAGTAATAAAAATGCAATTTTCTGCCTTGAAATATAAATAAAACTTTCTAAAGCCATTGATACAAATTAAATTAAAAAAAAACAATTATTCGGTCTCAAAGCAAATAAGATAATTCACAGTTAATATTTACCTATTCAAAAACGATTTAACTATACAAACATATTTTGTAAACCTTTAAAACCTACATGGATTAATGTAATTTTAAAGCTTTGTCCACCTTAAAAAAACTATGATTACTAATGTATTGTACAATTACAGATAACAAGCAACAATAGAAATGAAATGTAATTACACAGCTGTAAAAAAAAATGTACATGAAAATTTGTGGGAACATTCACTACATTTCGTTAATGTCTTGATATATCGAACTTACTAAAATATATCTTCTATAGGCGCGCATATACCTTGTCGGAAACCAGAAATACCTTTTGCAGATGTAATAGGCTATGCAAAAACACATCACACAAAATCAAAATCATTACGTCTTCATTCCATTGTACACATAATCCAGATAAGTATGTTTAAACTAGATACAACACCTATGTATGTGAAAAGTGTGATACAATCGTCGCTTAAAGTGTTACGATAACATACGTCCAGGAAGATATGATAAAATACATAATACAAAATTTTGTTGACGAATGACTGTATTATCCAATTGAGTATGCAATTACCGCGATAGAATACATCATAAACGTTATCTATCCTTTGATCTGAACCTTTTACGGGATCGTGATTTACACGTTTTCCTCGAAATAGTTACGCATAAGGTGGATATTGTTGTTTCTCCATGTTTTGCATTCAACGCATATATTAATTCACATAATAACTGGTAATAATTCGACGATACGCCAACTACATGGTCTATTATCATCGTTACCAGTAATTTTCTCTCAAGGATAAATCGTTTAAAAACAGAATCAGAAAAACTATAATTTCGTGAAAACGTCAATTGAATTTTTTCTAATTTGACACTTACTGTAACAACGGCATCCTTGGAAATCGTTTTCCTAGATCTAATAATTATTCCTGCTACTCTCTTCGATGATTTACTCTTCATTCTAATCTTTAACGAGCTATTAGCGGCTAATTAAGCTATATTAAATCAGTTTTAACGTGCACATTTTTGTAATTTTCGCATTAGACTAACAAACTACCACCATAACCTGCTCTTGCTATTACCGATATCTGTATTGCCAATAGACAAATGCTGCAAACACAATCCAGTTTCCAAACGCAAAAGGAACTAATTTGTATTTATTCGTTATCGTTACAGGTGGCGCATTTAATAAAATAATCGTAATGAGCGCCTCGGAATCATTTCAAAAGATAAGCTTTAATATATAATTAGTAAAAAAAGTTAATAGATAAACCCGATTAAATCTAATAATAATTATAATTGAGAACGGTATTTTTGCTTACTAATACGTGACTGTAATAATTAGTAGATTATTATCATTATTGTGCGTTTTACAAATAATATATATATATTGTATATATATATATATATATATATATATATATATATATATATATATATATATATCTGAGGGAATACAACATTACATTTCTATAGAATACTCATATTCAAAATTATAGTAATTTTTATAAAAAAAGTACAAATTTTATTATCTTATTTACTTCGTTTTTCGTCATATAAAAATACATAATTATAATTTCGATTTTTTGTGTACATTTTAAACAGTGCTGTTTACATTTTTTTACATGTCTGAGTTTATCTTTAAAGAAAAGGATGGAAGATAACCTGAAAGAGTATGTACTTTTAGGAAATATTGGGGAAAAATGGCTCGACCTAAAAATAATAGCGCAGCAAGAAATAGAACTGCAACAAATGTAGATATTTATAGTTACGCAAAACAGTTTGTGAACATGACCTTTTTAAAAAAGTTAATATTCGATCCATCTTACCTGTATATAACCTGCTGGGGACTGATTATATTCGAAGTGATTCTAAATATCTTTATTATACAACGTGTGAAGTACACCGAAATCGACTGGATTGCGTACATGCAAGAAGTGGAAGGATTCTTGAATGGAACATTAGATTATAATTATTTAAAAGGTTACTATTATCTATAATTACGATCCAACATTGTAAATTTTTCATAAAATTTTTCCAGGTGATACAGGTCCTTTAGTTTATCCAGCCGGTTTTGTATATATCTATTCAATCTTATATTATGTTACATCGCATGGACAAAATATTCAACTTGCTCAATATATATTTATGTTATTATTTATATGTCAGTTATACTTAAGTTTTGAAATTTATTGCAAAACGAAGAAAATACCTCCATATGCAGTGGTATTAAGCACTTTAACCTCATATCGCATACATTCGATATTCGTTTTACGTCTTTTCAATGATCCGATTGCTGTATTTCTATTCTATGTGAGTTTATCATTGTTTTTAAAAGGAAAGTGGTATTTAGGAAGTACATTTTATTCACTAGCTGTATCAGTTAAGATGAATATTCTTTTGTATGCTCCATGTTTATTAATAGCGTATTTAACAAATTTAACACTCATGGAAGCTTTAAAAAATCTTTTTATTTGTGCAATTATACAATTAATTTTGGGCTTCCCATTTTTGTATACCAATTTTTGGTCTTACATTAAAGGTAGCTTTGATTTGGGGCGAATATTTGAACATAAATGGACAGTTAATTACAGATTTCTTGACAGGAGCGTTTTCGAGAACAGATATTTTCATATGAGTTTATTGGTAATACATATAATTCTCTTATTAATATTCTTACCTGCTATTAAGAGATATTTATCAAGTTATTCAGCTTTATACAAAGTAATCGATCAATTGAAAAGTTCTACCAAGAAAAAAGAACAACATGTAAAAAAGAATAAAGACGAACCTCTCTCTAAGAAAGAAGAAAAGTTCCTTAATAGTTTTGAAAAGCAATTACAAACTACTGATTCCAGACAAAGGCAACTGCATAAAAAGGATACGAAATCAAAATCTACTTCGAACGAAACATATGAAATAGATTTTGCAAAAATTGCCCAGCTCTTCGTGTTACCTTTTTTTATAACTAATTTTATTGGAGTAGCATGTGCTAGATCATTACACTATCAATTCTACAGTTGGTATTTCCACAGTTTATTGTACTTAGTACATTGTACACCTTATAGAAAGCCCGTGAACTTCTTAATACTAGGAATTATTGAATTTTGTTGGAATACTTATCCGAGTACTGTGTACTCCAGTTTATTGTTACATGTTTGTCATGTATTGGTTATAGTTGGTGTATATATTGTTATGATTAAAAAGTAAGAAAGTATATTTTTTTACATAAAAATAAATATTTTATATAAATATATGTTTTATTTTTAAAAAACGTCAATAATTTTTATATAATCTATAGAAATCTCTCTTAATTTTACTTCTAATTTTATGATATATTATCCGAAATAAAATTATATTGTACGACTTACAAGGTATGAATCCAAATGTTAAACCGTCTTCATTTGAAATTTAACAAAAATTGAAATTACAAATTATCTAAGACTTAAATAAATTGAAAATATTTTATCTAATATTATTTAATTTACAAAAAATCTAAATTTCAAATATTTTTGTTTTCATATTTTAGTTAAAATAGTGTTAAATGCAGTATAAGGTTTTTTTTAAAAATATGAAAATATTCCTATGCATTTGATTATATTTTCAAATTTTATGTAAGCGGTATCATCTCGAGATGTTTGTTTAATAACAAGAAACGAAGCAAAAGATATTTGTTTGAAATATTTCTTTATTTTCAAATTAATAAAAATAACATCTTATCGTTTGTTTGTTACCCTTAGTGAGGCAAAAACTGGGCAAGAGTGGTGTAGTTTTTTTATTACTATTTTCAAAGGTAGACTTTTAAAAATGCTAGTTTTCTTACTTACAATATAATTAATTTTTTTAAATATTCAAATAAAAAGTTTAGTAAGTGAATAACGTTTCAAAGCGATATCATCTTTAGAAATAAGAGATATATAGAGATAAAGATATTGTTTAAAAATCATATTTATGTTTTCGGACGTGTTCTAAATTTTTGTATCACCTTGTATGTTATATTACATCCGACATGCATTAGTAGCTACGTGATTTAGATATAAAAAAATAATTATCGCTAAATTTAATATTCTATCGAAAATAGATTAAATCATTTTTTTACGTTAAGTGTTAGCTTTATAATATGATTATTATTAAATATTAGCGTTACTATAAAGAGAACCTATGATTTCTAAATATAAAATTAGAATCTATATTTACATGCATAGCATGTGCATTAAACACTAAAATATATAGATGTATTCTCTTAATATGAACTTAAAGTTATTATAATTAATAAGTATTTAGTAATGACATTTAGAGAAAATAAAAACAAACTTTAATTGTTAAGCAAAAGAAGTAGAAGAAATTTTAAAAAACATCTTAAAACCTCTGTGTTGTGTTATAATTTAATACCGTCCCTTAATTCACCAATATCACCGCTGTGGTGGCAGCACTATCGGTTTTGACGTTTTGAAATCTACATATCCAAATATGGGTTTTGTTGGATTGTTATGCATTTCTTAGCAGAAGAAAGGATCCGCAACTGTCGAAGCCCAATGTATACCATCTGAAACGTGCCTCGTTTCGTATTAATTTTGATGACCGTTCGCTGCGAGTCCGTTTCAACCTCTTTACGCAAAAGGTAATTCGCACAGAAACCGTCTTAATCAAAACACGCTTCATCTAGGTTATGTTGCATCGCGATTGGTTTGTCGAAGGGGGGCTGAGTTGAGTATTTTTGTTTTGTGTGTGATTGTGCCGTATCGGTGCGGATTCCATACATGGTAAAGTGTTTTGCACCGTCTTTTGCAGATGTCTTTTCGCGTGGTCAGGAGTTCTAAATTTCGACACGTTTATGGGCAGGCCCTCAAGAGGGAACAATGTTACGACAATATCAGAGTGAGCAAGAGCTCTTGGGATTCGACTTTTTGCGCCGTCAATCCCAAATTTCTGGCTATTATTGTGGAAAGTGCCGGTGGTGGAGCGTTTATCGTCTTACCCCTAAATAAAATTACACAAGTAAGTGTTTAATATCAATCATTATATGTTCACCTTTAGATGTCAGTTTGCTATTATTTCTAACAAATATTAAATTACATAAACTATGTAGAATTACTCGTGTGACATTTAATATATACGAACTTAATGATAAATTTATCTAAAACTCAGAAATTTTCAAACTTGATTTTTTAATATATTTTCTTTTAAATTGTATTAAGTACTTCTAATTTGGCTAAAGTCACATTTTCAATACACAATAATTCAAAATTATTGCTTTGGTCACATTTAATAATCTCTAATTTTAATTTTTGCATTAGTTGTTTACAATTTATTTTTTCTTCATTTAAGTTAAAAATAATTAAAATTATATATCGCATATGTAATGGTATTTAAAATAGAGGAATGTTATACGCAATTTACGATTTTTAGATTTATAAATTTCAGAGCAGATTAACAATTCTAAACGAAAAAATTAATATTAATTTTTAGATAATATTTTTTTTACTGGGCAAATCTTATAGATATATATTTATTTCGAAAACGTCATGTCAGGGTGTTAGGAAACCATGGAATTATTGCTCGTTTACAATAATATTTTTAATAAGTCTCTTTTAGATTTATAAAATAGTATATGATTCATGTAAAAGCAAAAAATACTTCTAAATAATCAGTAAAAGTTAGGTTATGTTATTTAATTTGAATAAAAAAGAAACATTGTATAGTAAATTATGTTTTTTTAACCTTGTGAAAAAAATGGTATTTATTGTCTCATTGACTCCACGAAATAATCAACATTTCTAGGTGCTAAGTCAGAATTTATAGATATTTCAACACCAAAAAACGCAATCGCCAATTATTTCTTACATTTTTATAGACTGTACGGACTTTTGCAATTGTGATAAAATATGCAAAGGTACCTTTTTGTGTAAATTAAACTTTTTATATTTCGAATTGCATCTTTACGTTGGTTGTTATGTAGTGTTAAGTTTGTATGCGTTCAATCAACAAAATCATATTTCAAGAAAACAATACTATTATTTCTTCCGAAATATCGTTAATTTTCTTTGCTTTTTTGTTAATAAACCTGGGTAATTTCCTTATATTTAATCATTTGTGCTTATAGTTATCCTCTGAAACCACTCGTTTCATTCATAAACTGTTCTTCTGGCAGAAAACAGCTACTGTAACAGTCTGTGTGGTATACCTTCAAACTCTAATGGAAGACTTTCAGATACTGCCAAGGCATTTTCCATTATTAAAATTGTAGTATTTTAATTACTCAACGCTAAATATGCAATATCTCTTACGGTAGCATCGATTATTGTCTTTCTAAGAAGTGTTGTACAAATTAAAAAATTGTACGTCAGAATTTTAAGACATCGTTGTTATAAACCAATCGTATCAGAACTCTTAATGAGAACATTGGCTTTTGTTAATTGAAGATAGAATAACAATACTATACTGCATTTCAAAAAGAGAGACAAATTTCTGAACAGACCCAAATGACAGTTATTCTCATTGGTTGGGAGCAAGGCAGAGTCGCCCAGTCGTATATATGATGACGTACCATTTGAACTTTTCCAAGAGTTTTTTAAGCAATTGTCGTATCTACACACATAAATACAAGAATTTTAATGTGCAGATTATGTAACGGTACTGCTGATTATTTATTTACTTTTCTATTCAAATTTTCACGAAATTTGTAAATCCGTACTTTGCGTTTGAGGTCTGTCCAGAAATTTGTCTCTCTTTGAAACACAGTATAAATAATTGGTATTGTATAGAGTTCGAAAATGTAGCAAATAATTCTTAGATCAAATAAAGAACTTCCCTTCCAGTTCTTTTTCCTAATCTAAGCAATGAAGATGTAGACTTATTTGTACGAACCATTCTTTTTTTTAAAAATTCATTTTCATTACACAGGCCAACCAATAAATATTTTTTAAAAACTTTGTTCAAAGTTCAACCTGTTTCTTATGTATTTTGGTGAGCCGAATTTTCAATCAGTTTTTTACTACCATGTACCAATTTTTCGCAATCTTTATCGTTTGTTGGATATGATAGTATTAAAATATATATTGAAAAATTTAATATTTTATTATTACAATGGTAGTGTAAGTTTGAATAAGAACAGTTTTTTATTTATTAATCTAAAGTTTTGTATTTCCTCAACCTCTTCACGGTAAAAGTTCGAGTGTAGTTTTTCCTTTTATATGATGATTCTGAAGTTGCTCGTAGAAGCGTCCAACAGTAATCTCCCATCATGTTGGCATTTCAACGACCCTGAAACCGTTTCTCCATCTCCTTTATATCTTGGTGGAATCACTCCCCATGTTCCTCACTTACAGCTCCAAGATTGTCAGGGAAAAAATTTAAATGTGAGTGTAAAAAATGCACCTTCACACTCATATTGCATCCAAGTTCTCGAAATGTTTTCAACATGTTTTGAACTATATTTTCGTAATTAGGCTCTTTTTGATTGCCTAAAAACTGCAAAACAGGTATTATTATACGTTTACAATGCATAAATAACGTAAAGTAATCATGCGAGGAAACTTTACGTCCTGTGGTTCATTTTCGGGTTCAGCACGTCAAGAAACATAAAGGGGTGCCAAATTTATAAAAAAAAGTTTTTTCATGGTTGGCCTGTGTTATTGTTTCGCGAAATAATGTATCAGGTTGTTACATATGAAATGTCCGATTTTGTAAGGAATAAAAAAAAGTCTAAATTTAAAAAAATATAATATTTATTCTGCAAAATAGTCTCCATTTACATCAGTAGTTTGTTGCCAACGGCCTGGAAGCTGAAAAATTCCCTTTGAAAAGAAATCTAGGTTTTGACGGCTCACATATTGCTCAAACACTGCTATTACAGACTCCCGGTCAGGGAAGTCCCTATTTTTTAAGTGATTGTCTAAACTTCGGGAAAAAATGAAAATCAGTTGGCGAAAGGTCAGGTGAATAAGGTGGGTGAGGGAGAATTTCGTAACCAAATTCCGCAAGTTTTTGGATTGTCTGTCGTGCAACATGAGGTCTTGCATTATCATGAAGAAGTATGGGTCCATGTCTATTGACTAATGAGGGCTGCAAGCGGCTCAATTTTCCATGCATAGTTTCCAATTCGGCACAATAGGACGCTGCCGTGATGGTTTCACCAGGTTGCAAAAATGAATAGTGAATAATACCCTTACTGGTCCACCATACAGTCACCATAATCTTTCGCGGGTGAAGTGATGCTCGTGCATGCTGTCTTGGTGCTTCACCTCGATCTAACCATTGTCCTGACCGTCTCCGATTATCATAAAGTATCCACTTTTCGTCACACGTTACCACTCGATGAAGAAACGATTCAACTTTCTGTTGATTAGCCAAAGAGGTAGCCACCTCAAATCGACGGAGCTTATTGGTTTCCGTTAATTGGTGCGGCACCCATCGATCGAGTTTCTTCACTTTGCCAATCGAAGAAAGGTGACGACTAATGGTGGCAATGAACACTTGAAATGTTTCTGCAAGGCTACGCACTGTTGTCGACGGATTACTTTCAACTTCTACACGCAGCTCGTCGTCATTAACGGTGCTACGCGCATATCCGCGAGGCTCATTTTCCAAATCAAAATTTCCCTCGCTGAATTTTTTAAACCATCGCCGTAATGTGCGTTCATTACACGTGGTTTCACCGAACGTCTGATTAATTTCTCGCGTTGTTGCAGCTGCATTTAATCCCTTTTTAAATTGAGAGGGGTAAATTGCCCGAACATCTCTTGCCGACAGCATTTCCATAGGCGAGACAAGGACAGGTGTATTAATCTTTCCAAGAAATGGAACAGGTACACACTTCAAAATAAATACCCTTTTCTACAAATACAATAATAATTTTCACCAAAAACATACACGTCTTCACACAGGTGCGATTCAGTTCAGACTGAAGGAAAAAACGGACATTACATTTGTAACAACCTGATATAAGATAACATTACAAAGGCCTCAAAACACATCCCTGTAACGTAAAATTTAGAAAACAAAAATGACAATTGAATTCGACCTTTCTATTCAAGAAAATTTGATTCTTATCGCCTGATTTGTTTAATCTAACAGCATTCCTCGTATAGAATACTATCATGCACTTGTGTTGCTTTGAAATACTTGTGAAAATTCTGATAAATTTATTATCAACATCCTTTTGTGTGTGAGCGTCTGCTACGATGGCCGTTATCATTTTATGACATGTATGTGGAACCGAATACATTTATTATTTTTTTCCGCATGAAACATTCACAAGCAAGCAAATAGGTACACCGTTACTGTGTATACATAGATGCACACATAGACACAAATACACATGTGTATGTATATACATAAATATTTAAAAAATAAAGCAATGTTAACAATACTTATTAAATATTAAAGTAGACACTTAATTCCGTAAATAGAGAGTCTCTAACAAGCAAGAAATAGACCAGCATAATTTTAGAACAATTTATAGGATTGTTGGAAAAATTATGACATAGTTTTTCTGTTTTTTATAAGCTATTTATTAGTAAAGAAAGATCAATCAATTATATATTGTCCGTTTTCTTCTACAACCTTATACTATTTTCCGGCGAACTGCATTCGGGAAGTGGAGTCTCATCTACAATCTAATAATGTTTGATAGGCGACCAAATTTGTGTGTGGTCTTGTGTTATGATAAAATACTATTTCTTTTCGATCAGCGTGTTCTGGATGCTTCAAGGTGATGGATTCGTTCAAAGTCCAATTACCCACAGATACTTGAATTAATTGTTTCGTTCCGGGGCAGGAGCTTGAAAATTTGACACCTACCACACTTAAAGCAGAATCTTTCTCTGATGATGTTTAAATAATATTTAGGTCGGAAGCAAGACCGTTTTGGCACTACATTATTATAAACAATTCACCTTTTATTACTATCAGTCGCATTAAAAAAGGATTGTTTTCCTCACGTTTAAGGGGCATGTCGTAGATGTTTTATAGTTCCACATAAATTGTTGAGTAAATATTTGTTGTTTCTTATATAATTGGTAAACTATGCATTGAAGCTAGAGCAAAACTGCAAAGAAAAGAAAACACAACAGAAAATAACATTGACAAAATTTATTACACGTTTTACATAAAATATTTGCAAATACAATAATTTAAAACTTCAAATTTCTATACGTCCGTTGGCGCAAAATTGATAAATTAACAAAAAATTAATAATTTGATCTAAGTTTAATAATGGGTGCTCGATCCTTTATTAGAAATTACTTCAAAAATCTGATTCTTTATGCTGCCTACCAAATTGGTCAATATTGAAATAGGAATTGCATTCAAGCACCCCGTTATAACACATTTTTAGATCTTTGACGCTACCTTATTGCTAACATTCTCCAGAGGTTTTCAACGGAGTTCAGCTCAGGTGAGCGGGCTGGCTATGGCAATAACACGATATCCTTTTGAAGAAACCAATTCTTTGTCTGGAAATATGGACAGTGGCGTCGTCTTGCTGAAATGTCCAGTCTTGCGATGGAATTTCTTCGCCAAAATCTATAAGAACTGTTTTCAAAAGTTGTATATAAGAATCGGAACTCATTCGTGTAGAAATAAAACGTATAGATATTTTATTATTATGGGTGAAAGCCGACCAAACCATCACCAAAATTTCGATTCTTCGAAATTTCTTGTGCAAACTGCCAATAATATGTATTTGAAACCATCAAAACCATAAAAATTTAATTTCTTCTGGGATGAGTGCGAAAATTTTTCAACACCCATCATACAGTTTCGATCGGATTTAAATCGAGTGAGTGTCTGAGCCATGGCAAAATAAGTTTTGTTTTTGAAACAGATTCTTTATCGATTTCGCTGTATGACATTCTCATTGGTTGCTCCATTCCAAAATGAAAGTGTATGGTTCTTTCTTCATTTAGTGAGTTTAGGAAAGGCTAAAATACAGTTTCTACAACCTTTTTATATTGCATTTGATTCATGGTGCTCTCCATAAAATACAGAGGTCTCGTGCCTGACGATGTGTGGGTGTTCCAGTTTTTTTTTATACAACTTCATCATTATAACGTTCCTTGGATTTTCGTCTCACGAAATGAACACACTCCGTCATTGCTTCGAGTACGGATTCATCACTGAAAGTCACCTATTGCAAAGAGAATGTTACCAGTATAAATGAAATTTATTATAAAAATTAATACTTGTAAGAAATACTTTATTAGTGACAAAATATCTTTTCCCAATTTTCAGCTGTAAAATGTCCATTGCAAGCTTACTTACCTCTTCTTTTTCGTGCCAACCTAGGTTTCTTTGCTGGTCCGCGACATTTGATTCCGTTAGCGTACAATCGTGATAGCATTGTGCCCTCAGATATGTTTATATTATGCACTTTTAATTTATCTAGCAGACGGCGGTCTATTTTCGAGTGCTACTTTCATAATTAGCCGGTCGTCGCTCACGATGGTTTTATATAGTTTTATTAACACCATGGCAATGATTGCGACTGCTCGGTTGTAACGCAATATTTGTTAATCAAGTCTCTATTTAAAGATAATTTTGTTTTGCCAAAAGGGAGTACTTTCAAAAAGTGAAAAATTTAATTTCAGGAGTCCATATGCTGAATCTAAAAAAAAATCCATTACCTAAAATAATTAGAAACTAAAGACTCATTAAAAAATGTTCAAGGTTAATAACTCCTAAAAAAGAATTATAGATTAAATGTGAGTAATCTGTTGATCTCTAAACTGTATTGTGTGCCAAAAATACATAAACCAGGTACCTCAATGAGACCAATTGTTTCGGAGATTACCACTCCCACTTACTTATTTTGAAAGTGATAAGTGAATGAATACAAAAATTTGCTCGAAAAACATGAAAGCTTGTCAGTTGCTAATTTAAAGAATTAAAAGATTGTACATTAGAAGAGGAGGAAATTTTAGTGCCATTCAACGTAACGTCATTGTTTCCTTCGGTTCCGATTCCAGAAATTTTAAAATATTTAAAAAATTCTTTATTTAAAAAATCCTTTAAAAAATAAGATGGAACCGGGAAAAAATAAGTAAATTTTTTCTATTGACAAGCCTATGTATGTATGTCTCAAAATTGTTTCCAATTCGAAGGTAAGTTCTATGAACAGAAACAAGGAATACCAATGGGCAATTGTCTTTCTCCACTTATAGCGAATTTTTTCATAAGTAATTTTGAAGTTGAATTTAAACATAACGCTAAATATATTCCGAGTTCGGATTAGGAATATAGATGACATTTTCGCGAAAAAGAAAACAATGACACTTTACCTTTCTAAGATAGCCCTAAGACACGTGCCTGTTTTTAAGTTTCTATTTTAATTTCTTTCACTTTTCCTATTCCGAATAAATTAGAAAGCCTAACAATTCACCGAAAAGTTAAACTAATAATAAAATCCACAATATATTAATAAATAAAACATTGTAATACACCTCTTAACACCAGCACGTACAAATTTCTAATAAAATTGGATATTCGTAGTGCTTTCACATATTTTATTGTGTATGTTTAGACCCTAACAGCAATTACATGACTAAAAACCGATAAAGGGCACTTTCCTAATTAATATGGTTGTTTTTTTCTTGGAGTAGATTCTTTTTCAACAACTAAATCCGTTTATAATCGAAAATTTGAAATATATTTAAATACAAACGGCTTGTATTACAAATTTCTTGATACGCAAGGGTGGTTGTAATTCATTTGCCAGGTACCTTATATTTTATTGCAAATTTTCATAGAATTCTTTTAAAACCTTATTCATTATTCTTTCTAAACTCTGTGTAAGTAATAATTGATACTTTATATATACCTAAATGATCTTAGAAGCTAGGTGCTGGAGATGGTAATTCAGTCTGAACAAGATATCTTTAGTTTGATATCTTATTTGTTCAAAAACGCACAAAATACGTATGAAATTAGAAAGAAATTTTTTTAATCGAGTGATCTATTCTTTTGGTCAAATTTCCACAACTCTTTGAGATGAAAGTGATTTTATTCATCAGAAATATATCGAATTTTTAAAAAAGATTAATTTCTCAATTTTTACAAAAAAAAATGCTATCTAAATGAATTCGAATTACGTTTTAAGCCAGCTGAATTGAGTCCACATTTTTCTATTTACCACTAAGCCTTTTATTCATCTCGAAACTTACTAATAGCAATTATTTTAATATAATTACACTTATAAAAGCAACAAAAACTGTATTTTGTACGCGCCTTTATTTTTAGCGATTTCAAATTTATGTATATATATGTCTACAAAGAGAGGGAATGAGAGGATCTCTTAAATATTTGAAAAACTGCAACTTGTGTTGGCAAATATTCAAAGTGAACTAAAAATAAATTTTCACAAACTTAAAATAGCGTCTCTATGCCAGTATGAAATATAAATGTATGAAATACTTGTGTATATTCCGTCTACAGTGCTTCAAAATATATGGCGACACAAGTCACCTCCACTCGTTTTTCCTTAGACAGGAGTGGATTGAGAAGTCTTTAGAATGGCGAAAATAACAATATTATTTGCAAAAACTATAATTATTTTTAAATAAAGTCTATATAGAGTTTAATTATACAAAATAGTCAATTGAAAATAAACAAGATTCTGATTTTTATATTCCGACATATTTCTATTAAAAAGATTCCAACAAATGGATTCTAATGAGCGATATTATTATATAGCGTGTTTCAAAAAGAATATACGTATTACAAAGTATTATTTTGTCTAAACTATCGATCGCTGCGCCTCGGCTCGGCTATTGGAGAAACAAATACATGGTCTAGTTTATTTAATAGCCGCTAGATGTCAGTCGTCTTCTGTTTTTCTTGGTAACCGTCATATATTTAAAATTGTTACTCCGCAGCAGAAATCATTTTGTGTTCTCGAGTTTGCGAAGTGCAATGTCGTGATTACAGTGCAAAGACGTTTCAGGTTGAGCTACCAAATTGATCCTCCGAATGGGTGGAACATTCGCAGATGGTATCGACAGTTTGTAGATGTGTATGTAAAGGAAAGAGTCCTGGCCATCTCGTGTTTCTGAAGAAAATGTTGCACGAATTCAAACTGCTTTCCAACGTAATCCTTCAAAATCAGCTCGTCATGTCAGTCTGGAGTTACAACTGCCTACAACAACAATTTGGCGTGTTTTGAGACGTCGGTTGATTATGAAGCCGTACAAGCTACAGTTGTTACAAGCTCTGCGTCCTGATGACAAACGGAAACGTGTGGCATTTCGTAACGAGATTCATGATGGTATTGACAATGATAACACTTTCGCACAACTCATCATGTTCAGTGATGAAACAACTTTCCAAACAAACATAATGTTCGAATTTGTGGTCTACAGAACCCACATGCAGTCATTGAACATGAACGAGATTCGCCTAAAATCAATGTGTTTTGTGCGATATCCCGATCATCTGTTTAGGCCCCATTCTTCTTTGATGGAAACATGGTTAACGGTCAGCAGTATCTTAGTATGTTACAAAATTGGCTGTTTCCGAGGGTGCACGAAGATAACTTCATCTTTCAATAAGACGGGGCAGCTCCTCACCGGAGTCGCCAAGTGCGTGAATATCTGAATGAAACTCTACCGAACCGTTGGATTGGTCGTCAAGAAGCTGGCGACTTAGCATGTCTCAGTTGGGCTCCACGGTCGCCGGATTTGACACCCTGTGACTTCTGCCTATTTCGACAAGTAAATTGTCATCATCAGCAGATAATTAAACAGTGTCGCACCTGGAGAACTACGGCATTACCGCACGAAACAAATTCCGTACACGATCCGTACCGTCGAAAGTCAAAACGCACACTAGTGAACCAACTATTTTCAACAACTTCTGCCAAAGCAGTCACTCCAGAAAACATCGACGTATCTTAGGCTGGAAACGTTTCAGACCACCATTGTATGTGTATTAAAATTGTCGGAATCTTATATTCACTACTTCAATCAAGATGCATATATTCCAAATTTATTTTTAAAGCTTCTTGGTATTTCCTTATTTTTAATTTTATTTTTAATATATTTAATATTTACGAATTCTACTGATAAATTATTTCTTAAATATTTCATTATTTTTAAAAACTAAACCCACATATTGAAAGCTTTTCATTCAGCCTCATTTTATCGTCCTTATTTTATGTTTTATTGATTGGTGTAATTGTGCTTTTCGTTTTGTCGATATCTTTACCAAATATAAACTACAAGAATAATTTTTGCATAATTTAGGAAATAATTTATCTTGAAATAATAGCAATTTTGACAATGTCCCACACTAATATCTGTTGGATCTTAAGGCAAACACTTCGACGTACATTTTATAAGAAATACCTTGTCAACCCACAAGAAAAGTTTAATAACTCTTTCTTATAGAATATTATTATTTTTATTTAAACATATTCTGTCCTTATATGTCGCATTAACCGCAAAATTCCCGGTCGACCGCAAAGAAACTCCATACGACATATCAGCTAATAAAACATAAAATTATTATTTATACCAGGACTTTGATTTACACTCTTATCACCTTCAACACTTATCGCAATTTCTCTTTCTTTTTTTTCGACATAAAAGTAAATCTATGTTGAAATATCTACATGTAATTTATAAAGCAAGTAAACGTACGAAATCTTATCGTGAAAAGCGACTATTTAACTGTAACTTTTCGTAGACAATTTTCGATAGGGATTTGAATTGTCTAATCCATTTATTCTTCGACGGATTTAATTAAAGCTAAAATTGATCGAGAAATTAACAAAAATATATATTCAGTAGCGACACTAAAATCAAATGGTGACTTACAATAGTAAAAAGCTCCAGATTTTAACCGAGATAGAAGAAAATTATTAAAATATCAATTTTAATTAATTTATAATATTTTAAAGTTTAATTAAAATTAAGAACCAATTAAACAGCAACGGAGAGGGCAAATTAACAGTCTAAAAGCCAATATTCCAATTATTTCGGTTCACTTTAACGAGCAAAATATTGGGTTGGCAACTAAGTACTTTCGGTTTTGTAGTATAAAATAAAACACTTTTTTTTAAACAAAGAATAGTTTTTAATCAATTATATATTTTCCACTTTGCTCAATGACCTTTTGCCATCTTTCTTTCAGCTGCATGATTCCGCGCTCATAAAGTTTCTGGTCCTTATCAGTAAAAAAGTGAACCAGGTGCGAGTGAAGGTCATCGTCATTTGTGAAAGTTTTAGCATTCAAAGAATTCTGCAAACTTGGAAGTAAATGGTAATCAGATGGTGCTAGATCAGGGCTGTATGGGGGATGTGGCATCACTTCCCGGCCAAGCTCCAATAGTTTCCCACGAGTTGCTAAAGATGTGTGAGGCCTTGCATTATCTTGGTGGAAAACTACACCTTTCCGATTTGACAATTCTGGCCGTTTTTCTTTGATTGCTTCATCCAGTTTTATTAATTGTTGACAGTAAACATCAGAATTGATCGTTTGGTTCCTTGGAAGCAGCTCAAAAAACACAACACCTTTGTAATCCCACCAAACTGACAGCATGATCTTTTTTGGATGCAATTCAGCTTTCGATGTGGTTTGAGCTGGTTTATCGTGTTTGCTCCATGATCGTTTTCGAACTATGTTACTGTACAGGACCGATTTTTCATCACCAGTGATGATTCTTTTTAAGAAAGGGTCGGTTTCATTTCGTCTAAGGTGCATATCGCAAAAGTTGATTCTTTGTGTTAAATGAATTTCTTTCAATTCGTGAGGTACCCAAATATCAAGCTTCTTAACTAGCCCAAGACATTTTAAATGTTTTTCAATTGTTGTGTGCGATACATGTAGCCTCTCCGCAATCTCTCGAACAGTTATATGACGATCCTCTTCAATTATGACTTTGATTTGGTCATCATCAACTTCAGTAGGCCGACCAGAACGTTGCTCATCTTTGAGGGAAAAATCTCCAGAACGGAATTTTTTATACCAATTCTGACACGTGCGCTCTGTTAAGCAATTAGCACCACGAACTTCACATATCTTTTTGTGGGCCGCAGCAGCTTTTTCCTTTACGGAAATAAAATAGTAAAATATGTCGAAAATGTCCGTTTCTGCACTCGATTTAAAATTAATCCATAACTAATAGCTTTAATAAAAATCACGCACTACTTGCTTCTGAAGTTACGTCAATGTGACTAGTATCACGCGACAAACGGTAAAGTACAGCACTAACATACGTTATACAAAAAATAAAGCAACGTTCTCTATCAGTAAAAACCGAAAGTACTTAGTTGCCAACTAAGTTTACAAATACTATCGTAATCAATTAAATCAAATAAAGAATAAATGACGACTATAATAAAATGAACGTCGTTAAGATTGGAGGATATATGAAGGATACAAAACCTTACCTAATAATGAAAGACCTACAATTTTATATATACTTGCCTTACTTATCCTAAAACGATTTCATTCCACCGAAAAAAAATACTTCTTTTGGTTTTCGAAATAGCCATCAATTTCGTCTTCCATTTGCTTATCGTCTGCAAAATGACATCTTCTGAGGTGCTTTTTCTAAATAAAAAGAAGCTTTATTTAGAAAAAAAAACGGAAATAATTAACAGTTGTCCTAGAATCCGATGCTCCGCCTGTGGCACTACACCGGATCAAATCTTGACTGCAAAGATTTGCGAAGAGTGTAGACTAACACTAACTTGTTTTGTTAACGTACTTTCTTTCCAGTATCATATTCAATTTGTACGGCTATCTTCAGTGCACGTATCCATGAACTTGAAACTATTGTAATTGTAACAGTTCTCCAATCACGCTCATTTAGAGTCTTTAGACGTCTATTTCCCAGCACAATTTCAACAGTTCAGGATATTTTTAAAATTTTTTTTTTAATCGGCCCTTTACAACATGCTTTTTCGATAAATTTGGTTATTTGGCCTAAGGGCGTTTTGTTCTTTGTGTAGTGTTTTTAACTTCGTGCATATTACCATACAACTCATCTTTGTAAGAGCATCAAATGTCTATTTTTCCCAAATACGTGATATTATGAACAAGATTTAATGAATTCGTTTTAAATTTATGGCTTACATTAGAGAAATATCTTTTGAGACACGCGATGTTACAATATTTAACAAATTCTTTTATAGTTGTAAATAATAACAGCTTCATATTGATATTAGAGGCTTTTAGAGTTTTTTTAACGTCGTGAATAATATCACTGCCTCCCTCTTTCGTCCAAAACAAAAATGTATTAAACGACAAAGCGAGAACGCGTCTATCTCGCATGTCAATAACTAAGTTACCAGAGCGTATAGACACAGACACTTGCGTCACGGCTTTTTGCCAATTAAAGAATGTTAAAAGGAATCATTCTATTATTAATAACACCCTATCTACTACATATGTTTCACGGAATTCACCGATCATCAGGCAATAACACAAATCTGCCTGATGATCGGTGAATTCCGTGAAACATACGTTGTAGATAAGGTGTTATTAATAATAGAATGATTCCTTTTAACATTTTTTAAGGTCGTTAAATATACTGTATCATAGCCGGATGTTCACATTTGATATTCAACATTCACGGGATGTACGAACACTTTTGTGACTGACTATACTTCTAATAGAGTTTCATCAATGTCAGATTAAAATTCAAAATATTATCGTGAAATATGATAAAAATCGGCAAGATAGATTATAAATACATCATAACAAAATTTATTATGTCACAATACTATTTTTGATTAAATATATTTATAAATAAATTAAAGATGTGCATTGTAGGGTGTGATTATTGTATATTGCAAGGTCTAACACATATAACACCAACTAATACCTTTTATAATTAAGCCGTGTTTCTTAAATTTAAACAGTTTATCGAAATTTATGCAATTTAATAACTACAGTGCGTAAAATTTGTAAATTAACTTACATAACGTTACAAGAATAAATTTAAACTGAGAAACACGTTCTATTTGGAGCAACTGCGCCAAATTATTTCTTGCAGAAATGCTATCTTTTTGGGACACCATTAATTAGAAATATATCCTTTGTTAATCCACAAGAAACGATTCGTATTACAAATACAATTAATTTCATTCTATGACACACTTTAGGCTTATATAAATGTACAAAATATAAATTTTAATGATCGAATGTGTTCAGAAATAAATTAAAAATATACACTGGCGGCCATAAGTGTTTGCCCACCCAGATAATAATAGAAACACAAGTATAATACTTACTGCAGAATTTAAATGTTATGTAATTATAAAGAATGTTTTAAAGTCTTAAAAAGTATTATTTCAAATAACTTTAAAAAATATCTTTTCTTAATTTTCGATTCGTCGATGCGACCCAACCCAACCCAACCCAACCCAACCCAACCCAACCCAACCCAACCTTAACTTTTATTACTACCTGGCACAATCTTGGCATTCTTTCTAGTAATTTTGTCACAGTTTCCGGTTCTCTTTTCGACAATGTATCCTGTAGTTGGGTCCGTAGCGTTTTTGTAGATATTGGAACTGATTTTCGCACTTGTCTAACTAGTTCATCCCATAATAGCTCTACAAGATTCAAGTCGGAATATTGAGGAGGTCCTTTCATAATAACAATTATTCCTTTCCCTTCTAATTTCTCTAAATACTCCCGATACAATTTGGACGTGCGTTTGGAATCGTTGTCTTTCTGGAACAGTTTTCTCTAATTAGTAGTGTTCTAGACGAAACAGTGTCCTCATCTAAAATTTCTCTTTGCCGTTCTTTTCTTAAAATATCTATTTTAATAAGATATTGATCGTGTAAATGATGTTCCAGCAAAACAACCCCAAATCATTACTGATTCTCCTCCATGCTTAGTGATGGATGCAATGGATGATTCACGAACTCGTTTTCCCTCAGATCTTCGGACAATTTTTTCGTTTTGAACTGGATATTTCACATTTGAATTCATCGGTTCAGAGCAGTTTTTTCACACTTCCATCATCCAATCTTCATGTTGCCTTGCTCAAGCTAACTGTTTTATTTTATTTTACTTGCGCAATAGCGATTTTCGCACAGCAATTTTTCCGAACAATTTTTCAACCAGCCCCGAACGACAAATCATCCTCCACCAAGACAATGCAAGTTCGCACACAGCATGCTTGACAATTGAATTTTAAACTCAACAAAACGTCGAATTGTTGGACCATCCTCCATACAGTTCAGACCTACGTCCCAAAGATTGTTTAGCGTTCCCAAAATCATGAACGGACTGCGTAATCAAAGGTTCCAATCACCAGACGGAGCAGTCGATGCCTTCAAAAACGCAAATTTGACTATACCAACAAACGAATGGAACTGCTTCCAGAGTTGGTTTTGGCGTATGTAAAAGTGCATTAATCTTCGTGGAGAATACTTTGAAAAACAACGAAGTCTTGAAAAACTGTCTACTGTTTTATTCCAATTTTATCTACAAAATTTAAAAGACATCCCCACGTATACACGTGGGCAAATACTTATTGTCGGTAGTGTACGTTGTAGGGTGTAATTACGGGATATCGCAGTGTCTAATATATACAACACCAACCAGTACGTCCTCTTATAAAATTGTTTTTCTTAAATTAAAAAAAATTTAAGAAGTATCCGCAATTTACTATCGTGTGTGAAATTCGTAAATTATCTTACATAACGTTACAAGAATAAATTTAAACTAAGAAACACGTTCTATTTGGAGCAACTACGCCAAATTATTTCTAGCAGAAATTCTATCTTTTTGGGACACATTAATTAATAAAAATATATCCTTTATTAATCCACAAGAAACGTATTATAAATACAATTAATTTCATTCTATGACACACTTTAGACTTACATATATAAATGTACAAAATATAAATTTTAATGATTATTAAATTAGAAAAAGGAATGAGCGATGGAAACATCACAGTTATATGCGAATTGGGTCTTCCTAAAATAATATAAAATTCAAATTTGACGCGCTCTAATAAGATCGAACTCTGAAAATTATAATATTGTGCGGCGTCCTTTTTTTTGCTTCGAGTGTTATCTCGATGCTGTTACTACCGTTGGTCGTCGTCGAAGTTCTAGAATCGTAGATATAGAGAGGCACGCAGTGATAATGTGAATTCTTTAAGCATTAGACACTTCGTGTACCGTGGATAAAGATGTACAAATAATACTAGACGATTCGCTTGTCGCGATGATTTAAAAATAGTTATTGGGGAAAATTAAGATGCATTAAAGTTTGTATCAGGTCCGGATTCGTCTATTTCCCCGCGAACGGGAATTTATTGGACTAGAAGTTCGGAAAATTTCCTTTTTTTCAATTTGTACACATGTCGTGAAATATTAAACAAATTAATGTACGATATTTATATTAATTTTTATTAAAATATTCATTTACACGTATATGTGAAAACGATAACTGGAAAAGTAATTAAAAAACAAACCAAAATGTATTTTAACATAGATATTTGTAATTAATATGTTGTGAAAATATGAATATTTTTGGGAGGGAATCTTTCTCCAAACCATACGATTCATTTATTTATTTTACAATCATAATCACGACAAGATGTAAATTCTAATTACAGTGATTTCCATTACTATACTAAACAAATATCTCGTAAACTCTCATGAAATTTAAAACAAAATGTTAATGAATCTGCACGGCATATACAGTCAATCGGGGTGTTCCCCTGACTGTACCAGGTTGATCAATAAGTTTCGTCATTCGATAAGAGATGGCGCTATTAGGTTCGTCGTTTTATTTTTCTAAAAATTGTACTGCTTTTTTATAAACACGTGTTTTCTCATTTCATATTTTCTCATTCGTATATTTACAGGTGTTCAAGGTTGACGTGTCAGTATTATTTTACAATAGAAAAAATTAAATATCGTACAGTGACAAAATTCTTCTTTTTGGAAGGTGTGTAGCACAAAAACAAATTAATGAACGATTGTTAAAAGTGTATAAGGACTATTCATCTTCAACTAGAACAGTAGAAAGTTGGGTTGCTGAATTTAAACGAGGTCTTGAAGACGATCCACGAGTAGGATGTCCAAAAAGTGCATCAACACCAGAAACCGTAGCAGAAATATAGGATATAGTTTTGGAAGATCGTCGATTAACGTCGATGTAGTAGAAGTCCTAGGCATCTAATTAGGCAGTGTGTTCAATATTTTGGCTGAAGTTTTGAGTTTCAGAAAGCTGTGTGCAAAATGGGTGCTGCATTTATTAACAATGGAATAAAAACACATTCGAATGCGATTCTCTGAGCTATATTTGAAGCGTTTTGGAAAGAATAAAATCGATTTTGTGCATTGTTTCGTCATTATGGATGAGATTTGGGTCTACCACCGTGATCCTCAATCAAAACAAGAGGTTAAAGAGTAGTGTGAACTCAGTACTTCGGCTTCAAAGCGAGTTAGGGTACAGAAACTGAGCAAGGAGGTGTTAGCATCAGCTTTCTGGAATGCAAAAGGAATTTTGTTCGTGGATTACCTCCAAACTAGTAAAACAATAAACTCATTATTATTGTAATCTTTGGATCAGTTGGATGTAAAAGTTATGAGAAAAGACCTAGTTTACAGTAGAAAAAATCGTTTTTCATCAAGACAACGCACCCTCTCACATAGCTCAAAAAACCATTGCAAAAATCAGTGAATTAAAGTAAGAATTCTTGCAACATCCATCTTATTTGCTGGATTTAACTCCTTCTGACTTCTGACTGTTCTCACATTTCAAAAAATTCATGCGCGGAAAATGGTTTTCATCGAACGAAGAAGTAATAGCAGCCGTGGAAGCGTATTTCGATAGTCTTCCGGATTCTCACTTCAGAGATGGAATCTATAAATTAGAAAATCACTGGAACAAGTGTATTGAAGTTCAGGGAGGTTATATTAAATAATAAAATGTATTTCAAATCATAAAATCGTGTTTTTCTTGTCGAACAACAAAACTTATTGAACAACCTGGTATATGCTAAATTTACCAATAATAAGTACAATTTTACAAATTTACAAATTTTACAGATGATACAAAAAAAATCAATTATTTTAACCAATTTTTATTTATCATATTTCAAATTATTCGATGATGATGATGATGGTGATCTATGCACTTCTACCAAATGGTGGAATCAATTCTCAAAACATTGACCCATTGTTATTCACCTCAGATACGAAGTTTTCGTATGCTTCCAATTCACGCACTTTGTCTTTTATGTATGGGAATAAAAAGAAATCACAAGTAGCCAGGTCGGGGCTATAAGGCGGATGAGTTATCAATTCCTTTCCTGAAGCGGCTAAAAACTGATGTTTGAGATGCGTTACGTGATGGCGCATTGTCTTGATGCATAATGATTCGTCCTTTAGGTCGTTTTCCGCGCTCTTTTTGGAACACAGCAAACAAGTGGTTGTATACTATTCAGCATCGATTGTGCGACGATCTTCCAACGAAATGGTAGCAAGATGATCTGTGCACACTAGACACACCATTGTTCCCTTTTTTTTAATGAACATATAACAGCTCTCTTTCTAGTTTGGTATCGCTACGGCTCGATCTAGAAATACAGAGCAACAATTGCGATTTAGATCGTAAACCTTTTTGTAGTAACGATTGTACGTCGAAAAGAATTGTTGCTGTAATTAAGGTGAAGAGTCGAATAACTAAATATGAATCAAAACTCTTCTGTATAGTATATACGTAGTGTAAATAAATATTGTTAACCTAAGAAGTTATATTATTTTGTTCATTATAAAGAACGAAATTTATATGGAAGCTCTAGGGTTGCCGATTTTTTAAAGAAGGTTTTGCAATAAATGAATCACAATAATATGACAGAAACACATGAGTTGGCGTATTCGAAAGAAATATAGTGTTTACTAATGATTTAATAAAAACAAAATACTACAGTTCAAATTACAAACAAATATTAAGGAGTCTGGTAAATAGACTTCCGCGGTCGTGGTCCATACTATCTGCTTCTGGGCTTCCGGGCTGGAACCGCGTCACTGGTATAACTGCCGACGTTTCGTAGCCACTCATATGGGACATCTTCAAGGCTCAACTACTGCTACTGTCAGTCGCACTGAAACTGAATTAGATTAAATATTAACGAGATTTTTACCTTTTAAGATTACGATTGTTACTAATTTTCACGGTCTAAAGCCAAATTTGTAACATTATAGCAATATCAACTAACAGGCTGAGTCATGTTTTAAATCTAGTTTCCAAATTCAAAAACAATCCATTAAATCTTATGTTTCACATCATATTTACTTGTTCCATAAGTATATTAATTCAAAAACTGAAATTAAAAAACTCTATGTTTTTGCAGGTCGGTCGTATACCAGCGGATCATCCTCTTGTAGGAGGCCACAAGGGTCCCGTTTTAGATATAGCCTGGTGTCCACATAACGATAACGTAATAGCCAGTGGTTCAGAAGACTGCGTCGTCAAAGTATGGCACATACCGGATCACGGCTTGATAAAAACCCTCACCGAACCTGTCGTCGATCTCATATACCATCAGAGAAGGGTCGGATTAGTACTTTGGCATCCTACGACGTTAAATGTTCTGTTAACCGCTGGTAGTGATAACCAAGTCGTCATCTGGAATGTCGGTAAGGCAGAATTACTATTAGCCGTTAGAAAATTTGGTTTTGCATCTGAAAAGTAAATTTGGGTACTTGAAATATAAACGTTTGTGTTTTCATATCAGTTTCAATTATCTTTCATTTGTCCAAAATTATTGTACAACGTTGGACGACAGAAAATTTTGTTTAATTTTTGCCAAAGAAAAAAAGGTGATTACGACTATCAAATATTATTTTAAAAAAATTGTTTGATTATTTGTGTAAAACTAAAGTATTCACTCTGTGTCTTTACCTTTTAGGCACCGGCGAGGCTTTAGTGCATATAGATTGCCATCCCGATATCGTGTACAGCGCCTGTTTTAATTGGGATGGATCAAAATTACTTACCACGTGTAAAGATAAAAAAATCAGAATACTGAACCCAAGGACGGGCGAAGTGGAAAGTGACGCAATATGTCATGAAGGTACAATTTGCCGGATAGTCTCGAAAATCTGACCACTTTTGCTTTCTTTTTTTTATAGGTACCAAAGCTACACGGGCAATATTTCTCAAGCACGGTCTCGTTTTTACGACGGGCTTTTCGAAGATGTCGGAAAGACAGTACAGTTTGCGTACGCCGGAAGCTCTAGGCGAACCCATAGTAATGGTGGAATTGGACACTTCGAACGGCGTAATGTTCCCATTGTACGACCCCGATACTAATATGGTTTATTTGTGTGGTAAAGGAGACTCAGTTATACGGTAAATTTTGGTGAAATATACAGAGTTTTTTGGGACAAATTAGTCCCGTGATTTTCAAGCGATAATTAAAAATATCCCTAATTTAGCAAATAGAAATATTATCATAAGGTGATGGGACAAATACACTACCGGTCATATTTATTTGCCCACCCTTAGTTTTAGCCAAAATTATTAAACTATCAAATGTGTACTGAAAATTTATTTATTGTACCAATACAATAGTGTAAAATAAACATAAAATAGTTACATTTTTCTTATATAAAAACTTTTATCATTAATTATTATTAAATTTTGCTCTCATCAATGTGCCCACCTTTATTTTTGATAATTGCGGCACATAACCGCGGCATCCTTTCAATTAATTTTTGCAGTGTATCTTCTGTAATGTGTGCCCAGGCTTCTTGAAGTTGTTCCCACAGTACAGTGGTGGATGATAGAGCACGTTCTCGAACCTTCCGGTCCAATTCTTCCCAAAGAAGCTCTATTGGGTTCAGATCAGGACTTTGAGCTGGCCATACCATTCTAGAGATTTGCCCTTGCTCTTCTAGATGACGCAAGTAATCGCCACACAATCTAGAAGTGTGTTTCGGATCGTTGTCCTGTTGAAATACAAAGTTTTCGCCAAGAATCCTTTGTCCTGAAGGAACAGCGTTATTTTCTAAAATTTCCTCGTAGCCTTCTTTTCTTCTTTAAGATCTTCCACCAAAACACCCCCAAATCATTACTGAACCTCCTCCATGTTTTACGGTAGGCGCAATACATTCTGACAGTACTCTTTCTCCTGCGGATCTTACGAATATTCGCCTTTTACTACCGAAAAGTTCAAACTTCGATTCGTCTGTCCACAACACATTATTCCACTGATCAATCGTCCAATTCTTATGTTCTTTAGCCCAATTTAGTCGTTTTATCTTGTTTTGCTTTCGTAGTAGTGGTTTTCGCAGAGCAATTCATCCGTATAAACCCGCTTGCCTTAACCTTCTCTATAGCGTGGACACACTAATTGGTTTAGCACGCGCTCTATTCATTTCAGCAGCAATTTCTGGTGCTGTTTTTCGTCTATCGCGTCTACTTATCCGTAGTAGATGCCGGTCATCTGCAGATGTAGTCGCTTTGCGTCGTCCAGATCTTCTTTTGTTGGAAAATGTACCATTTTCTTCAAATTTTTTAACGTTATAATCAACGGTTCTGCGATTTAATCGTAATTCTTTTGCAATTTCGCGATTACTTTTACCCGTACGATGATAAGCAATTATCATAGCACGCACTTCAACAGATAATTCCTTCGTCTTTGGCATTGCATTAAAATATTCACAATAACTCTCTATTTCACTGTTTTCGCAACAAAAGACGAACGATGACTGACATAAAATTTATTTTCCTTTTTGAATAACACATCCTAATATTGTAATTAGTTAGTACAATAACACAATATTGGTAATACCTTTCGGAAATGCAGGTAAAACTGTTAATACTGTAGGGATTAGCCTATATAATATTTATGGTATTTTTCCAATTTATGACACCTTTACGATATATCATAAACAATTTAAGATTTTCGTAGAAATTCATATGGAATTACTTCCACTAATAATATTGTTGAATAATTATAATACAGATTTTTCGAAAGATAATCCGTATTTCAGGAAACATAAAATTTGGGTGGGCAAATAAATATGACCGGTAGTGTATGTCTCATATTTCTTACGTTAAATGAAAACGAAATATAACAACACAAGCGTGTCTCAAGCCTTTTAGTTGATAAAGTGCGCGCAATACTTTAATAAATATTACACGTTTTATATACGAGGCGCGGTTCAAAATTTAGGGACAATCGTGTAAAAAAGCGATCGATTCGCGCATGCGTATTAGCGTTAACTAGTCTGTTGGTAGTGCAGCCTTCATATTGTTGTCAGTTGATTATTCCCTGCTTTCACAGACGGCAGATTTTTTTTTCAGAAGGTTTGAGAAAGCTTGCTTCACAAAACACATGTGTATACATTCTTGAAACCATTAATAAATTTGTCATTTTGTCAATTGATTTCACTTTATTAATGATTGGCCCTTAATTTTGAACCACGCCTCGTACATTAAACTATATACATAGATTATTGGGCCAAATACGTCTCATAACCTCTCTTTAACGCTGCCATAATAATGTTTCTTTTACAGATATTTCGAAATCACGCCAGAACCTCCATTCGTCCATTATATAAATACTTTTCAAACGCCCGATCCTCAAAGAGGTATAGGGATGATGCCAAAGAGAGGATGTGACGTCACTTCCTGTGAGATCAGCAGATTTTATAGACTGAACAATTCCGGACTTTGTCAGGTAATACTTGTTAAGTAAATTCGTTTAAAATTTTGTTTCATCGTTATTTAAGAAGAAAAATACTTGGACTTTTATATGTTGTTCAAAATCCTATCCATGAAACATTGCGAGGCTAATGTTTGTTGTTATTGATGTGATTTAGAAAATCCAAAAAGTATGTATTTTTAACATAGCCTTCTTTCAACTTCAAATACTTGATCTACCGATGGTTAAGTCTTCTGTGTCCACAAAATAGGCGTCAATTTCAGTTATTACGTCGTCCTTTGAGTCAAATCTTTTTCCAAGCAGTCATTTTTCTAATAAGAAGGAACAAAAAAGACCACTAAAAGCCAAATCTGACAAGTAAAGTTCATATGGAAACAATTTACAATGTAAATCAAATATTGTTGCTTATTCAATGAGTTAATGCGGAATCTCAAATCAACAAATTTTTGCAAATGTGGTTGTTTGCTTTTGCGTCCAACTAGTTCAGTAATGCTGTATAAAACTCTCCTGTGATGGCTTTCTCATTCTCAAAATAGTTGGCGATAACTATATCGTGTGAATCTCCCAGAAAGAATAGCCATTCTTTGAGAGACAGCCAACTTGTTTTGTTCCATGTGTTCATGTCTCAAAAGTATGGTAAATTGGTGAAGATAGCCTTTCCACATTAATTTTGATATTCTGTATATGTTTTTTGACAACTAAGTTGCATCATCAGCAAGCAATTAAACAGTGTCGCACCTGGAAACTACGGCAAAAACCCACATACCAACAAATTCTGTACACGATCTGTACCGTAGAAGCGTGTTAATGTGCGTTTTGGCTTTCGGCGATGCAGGTCGTGTGCGGAATTTGTTTCGTGTGTTTTTTGACGTAGTTTCCAAGTGCAACACTGTTTAATTATCTGCTGATGATGACACTTAGTAGCCGAAATACGTATACAGAAAACGAAAATTAATTTGGAAAGGGGTTATATATCAGCCTTAAGTGATTAAATCTCAAAAATATGAATAAAATTGTTATAATTTAAAAGAATTGATGTTATTATTTTATCTCAGGTAATAACTATGACAGTACCTAGAAAATCCGAACTCTTCCAAGAAGATCTCTACCCTGACACCCTCGGCGACACGGCCGCTCAATCTGCAGAAGAATGGGTTGAAGGAAGGGATGCCGAACCCATATTGATCTCCCTAAAGGACGGTTATAAACCACCAGAGTCGAAAGCAGCTATGACCGTGTCCAAAAGAAGTAACATGTTGAACAAAATGCCACCGAAAACCGGAAAAGGCGGTCCCGTTTCGGTAATTGCAAAAATTTCCGTTTACGTGGAACTGTTCCGATTTGACAGTTTTTTTTAATTTTCTACACAGGAAAAGACGCTGCAAGAATTCGCCGACGAAATACGAAAGTTAAAAGCGGTCATTGTCAAGCACGAGACACGAATATGCAAGCTGGAAGAGGAACTAGCGAGAGCCAAGACGGTCGTCGACGAAGACGGTCCCGGTGGGGACGGGCTCAACGCGAACGTACAAATGGCCGCGGACGAAGTTTAGCGCCCCGCCCCGTCTTCCACCCCTCCAAAAAAAAGCCCATCATTTAACGATGATTTAAAAACCTTGGTTTATTTTTGGCTTTTCGTTTATTTTTTCTGCTCAAATTGTTATTACTCGAAGCTGTTTTGTAATTCGAGAATGTGCCACGCGATGGCGCCACATGCACTAAACGATAAACAAGAAGTCTTCGTGTTCGCTAGTACGACAAAATCGATCGTCAATTATCATTATCATCGACCATTTTCATTAATAATAAAAGGAAAGTAAATTCTAAAAAAAAAAGAGAAAAAAAACAAAAACATACATTCGCGATCCCTCCCCCCTTTATCTTTCGTTTTGTTTATCTTTTAATTTTTGTTTTATACATGTATACATATATAACATTATTATTTATTATCGTTTTTATGTTATATAGAATTATATATATTTCAAAGTCAAAATACAAAGAGAATAACTTAAAGACTATGTTAAGTGATCGAACTTTTACGTTAATATGATGATTTTAATGAAATACAAAGAGCAAAGGCCTCGAGAGATTACAAACTACAATCATTTATAGCTGCAAATATTGTTTCAAAGAAAATGCTCACTTCAAAGGGTTCATTATAATTACCTGAAGCACCGTCTTCTCTTCGATTAATTTATGCCATGTGTTTGTACTATACTATTCTTTGTATTATTATAAAAAAAAGGAGACTTGGTATCGTCCCCTGGAGTACCCCAATTTAATTATCCTTAATCTTATTTTATTTCTATCATGATTGTATTTATTAATAACTGCATTTCACGCGAAACAAAGGATCTAGTCAAATAAGGAAGACATTATTTATTTTATTTATATGTACTATATTGACGCTTCTCGTTGTGCAATTTTACTTTTTAAACGGAAGTTTGTGGACGAAAATGAAGTTACTGCGACACAATAAATTCCGCACCCACCAATGTCCTGGCCACGCCCCCCACCGCGACCATTTAAATTAGACCACGCCTCCTCGATTTTCAAAAGTAACTTTTACATTAACCAACTTTTCATATTAACGTAGAAGGACGGCATTTTAGATAGGAATTTTCATGTTTCTTCTTTTAGAACTTTAATCAATAATTATGATTATCCAAGTTACTAATTGCGTATTATTATAGTTTTTGTCGCGCTTTTGACGATTAACAAGATACAGTAAATAGATAAGAATGAAATAGTAAACGTTTTATTTTGCATGTTTAGAAGTGATAAAAGTTAAGCAAAATTGCTCATTTACGGATCAAATTCATACCTTTATACTTGTGTAGATTATCTACTCGGAGGGCGGTGCCGAGATTCGATAGTTTTATAAAACGGGCGGAGTTACAGGTACCTCCCACTTTGAGTATAGTTGAAATATTAAATTTGTGTTTGTCCTATGTAGAATATTTAATTAACTTTTATAAATCAATTAATTTTATCACTTCTATAATTTTGGAAACGCTATGTATAATTGTTGCAACATATTTGTACATACATATAGTGCATTATAAGTTAACAGTATACAGCACTGTTGGTGCTTATTAAAAAGAGAATATTAACAAGGTTTTTGAAGATGCAGTTTTCGTTATTACATGAATAAATAAAATAATTGCAAAGGGCGTAACTTCGAGGCCCGGGTTTGTGGAATTTAAGGAAGTCATGGGAAGGGTTACGCGATTACAGTAGGGCATTAATTTTAATGGATTCAAGTCGTACGCCCGCCCATTTTTTTTTTCTTAAACGCCGCCCTGGATCGCAAGTCTTCGCCCTCCATATTTGTTATAATAATTTTTCTCTTTAGATATAATCAATCTATTTTAATCTGTGTCCTTTTCTCTATTTCAGATAATTTCCTTACCATATCTTTATTATAACATATCTTTAATTAATCGTATTACAATTTTTCTATCTGTTTCTATCCAAAAATGGGATGTTTCGACATTAAAAATAAGTGCCTTTTTTGAAACGCACAGGAACGCATATAAAGTGTTACGCCTTAAAAAAAAAATAACTATTTGTAATGTTAATAAGTAAATGTAAGAATATATTTATATTTGTATCGAAATGTGATTTGTTCAAAGTTGTGTTTCTGTGTTTGCAAGTTGCCGGCTTTTAACTGTCATATGATTTAAAATTTACCTAACGTAGGTAACCAACCACTTTTTTTTTTATATAAATGTGTATTTTGCCCTGCATTTTTGTATATCGAGGTTTATATTTTATGAATTAAGAGGAAGAGAAAACCTGTCTATATAGTTTATTTTCAAATTCAAATAAAAATATCATAATCTTATTTATTCATTTCTAGTTTAAATGGGATCGAATACAATGAATTAACATTACACTTTTGATGACAATAATAGCAATACGTATCTATTTCGAACAGAGCAAATTCAATTACAGGAAAGTGAATGAACGTTAACAGCTACCAAAGAATAATTATATAACAACAACGTTCACTGCATCAGTATGTAATATAACAATGTCAAATTATAATTGACTTGCCATTATTTGAATTTTATTTCTTGCGATATCTACTACTTCTGTAGTTCCTTCCATTTCAAGATCTTTTTGGCCACTTCTGCGTTTCTCTTCCATTCTGCCATTAATATTTCATTCGTTTCATTGAGATCTGACAGTCAAATAGCTAAATTAGCTCAATTAGCTTTGATTTTTTTCAGATAATAGTAAAGAACAAAAATATTCGATGAAAGAATTTTAAAGTGAACTTTAAAGAATCATTACGGGAAGGGAAAAGTAAATTTAGAAAAAGGAAGAGAGAATAAGAAAAATTATAGTTAAACAAAATAAATTTATAGTATTTATTTAAAATATACTTAGTCGATTACTTATTTTAATAATAATCTTTATTTATCCAACAGATAATCAATTATGCGACAAAAAAATACAGTGCAAAAATTACAAATAGAATATAAGTAAGTACAAAGGTACCAAATATTAAAAATGTAATTAAATCTAAATAAATTTAAAAAATCAATAAACATGAGGTTTACAAATGAAATAATTATAAACGATAAAGTTAGAAAGATTCGTTCCAGTTTTACGAACCAGAAAGGTGTTGCTAGATTAACTTGAACTTCGAAGAACACAGAAGTTTAATCTGTGACAAAATATTTCAGTGAATTGTATTATTGACAACTTTTTTCAAAAATTTTGCATTAAGTAACTCACACTTAGCTGAAAGTGATTGAAAATCAAAATCATGAAGCAAATTAACTACCACTAGATTTATATGCGAGATATTTAAAAAATCTCAAGTTCCAATGTATACATAGTGGGAGTATCAAATAATGGCGACATATTCAAGCTTGGAATGCACAAATGAATAATAGTGGTAGTGAGATTTGTGAATGGTCTGCAAGAACACGTGACGAAACTAAGAGAATACGAAGCAGAATTACATATGAAGTGAATATGTTTCGAAAAGCTCAATTGCGTGTCTAAATCCTTAATCTCAGCTTGACTAGCTGAAACAGTTTGATATCCTGAATAATTAAGTATAAGAGGGTTATTACACTTGGAATAGGTAACTACCCTGTATTTGCTAACATTGAGCTGTATTTTATTAGACTCGCGCCAATTGCAAAAAATGCTAAGACGATCTTGTAACTTTATTCAATCAGAAATAGATGAAACAAGAAAATATTTTTAAATCATCGGCATAAGCTAAAACTACCGTTAATTACAGTAAGGAGAGATTTTGAGAGTTAGCTTAAATATTGCAGAGAAACTACAAATTATACAAAAGTATTAGTCCTGTGAAAATCAGTATAGAATTGGCATCTGGAACACAATCACAGTACTTTAAAATTCAATTTGTTAAGAAAATGCAGGCAAAATTCTATAATTTGCTAAAAAAAATATTTCTGTAATAATAATAATTTGATATTGAATTCTTCGAGTAGCAAGCAATGACTATTTCTCTCTTTTCCAAATAACTGTCGGAAGTAATAAAAGTTTCATAAGCTTTTTCTATGTCAAAACCGTATAAAAATTGCATATTCGAATTAGTTTTAATTATAGAATGAAATATTGCCATGGTGTTTTGAAAATGTATATAAATAATTTAAAACAGTTGTTAAATACTTATTAAATATGATTATTAAATGAAAGTTTTGATTCAAACGGAATACCCAAGTCTTTATTTAACGTAGAAATATAAAAACAACAAAATAGGATTTTCATGAATATGTGGTAATTATGATTATGAAATTTTATTATAGAAGTTCAATTTTTAAATAGTATTTGTTCATCAATTCAAAATGCCTAACATCATTGATGGAAATTGAAAATTGCAAGAGGCACAAGTTGCATTGATGTGGTACTATCGATCTTAATTAAAATGTGTGAAAAATGTTACAGTATTGCCACAAAGTCTGTAATCAAACAGGATGTCAAAAATAAAAGCTGAGAAACAATATAGAGTTACATATGAAGAATATGATCATTTTAAGCACGAACCTTTTGTAAATTCAAATATCCATTGACTCAATTATCAAAAACTTATCAAATAAATGGTGTTAATTCATAAAATTCAATTCAAACCGATTAAATTAAAAGAATATATAAGATTATTACAAAGAAAATTAAATTTCTTTAACATCATCCGTTACTGTATTTTTAAATCAATTCTCTTTTTCTTCACTACCTATTCGAATAAATCAAATTGCTCTTTTCATATTTGTATAATATAAACCTCCATTGATGATGACACTATTGATATGTCCAAAAAAAATATTTATCGATTATTAGGACACTAAATAATTTTCTTCTCTTCAGCTGTTGAACATGTACTTAAGATGGTCTGCAAAGCTTTTATTTTACAAAATGGAATTGTTTGTAGATTATATTTACGAAATAATATGTTTGAAAAAATGTTATTAATTTTTTTTTTTATTGTATGAGGAACTCCTGAATACTGTTATAGAAATGGGAAAAAAGTGCCAAAAAAACACTGTAATTTTTGCAATACCATATGTATATTTAAATTAATAAATATATTATATATACATACATTTAGAAAATTGAAAAAAAAATAAATTCTATTGTTAAATAAATTTCCAGTGTTTTTAAAAATACCTACAATAATACAAACGTATTGAAATTTTTGCTTTCAATATTTTTTAACAAACTATGTAATTGTGAAAAAATAATACCTCTCTCTATCGTCTAACTTTGTCTGAAAGAATGAAGTTAGTGTTCGTTCTGCCAAATCGACAGCACTGCTATCATAATGCGTATAGACAGAACTTAATAAACCACTGTTTACGACATGTTTCAAGTATATCAGAACAGTAAAATGTGGTCTCATTATTCATTCTCTGTGTACAGTGATGGTAATACTTCAAATTTGTTTGTATAAAAAAATAATTCTATTGTCTATTTCAATATCAGTTAAACCTCTGCGATGTTAATGGTCGTACTATGCATGTGTTTCTCTGGCCAATTCTCGTTACGTTGTTCAACTCATGTCAATTACATTTGAAATCTGTTAAACTAGACATCTTCGTTGTAGATAATTGCTTAAAAAATATCTGGTTACTGAATTGTAGATGTAGTAGTATAATTTTAGCATTATAAAAATATTACAATACATTACATCACGATGATCACATAAAGCATAATGAAATCTATATGCTTCATTCTGTGTAATACCAAACATTTTACCAGTGTTTATACGTCAAAAAAAACAATATTATTCTGTGATTTGATCAAGGGTTTAATGTACCTCAGTTGTGTAGAGTTCCTTCTACGATATTCATAAAGAACAATTGAATGTGTATGTATAGCAACATTTTTTTAGAGAACTTCTGGTGTAAAAGTTTCACCGATTATCCCAACAAGGATTTCCTTATGAAACATTACTGAGTACTCTCTTTATGCTTTCATTGGAGACTAGACGAGTTAAATTCGGTTTATCTTTGTTGTACAAACATATTCACAATGAAATTAATTCCTCCTACCTTCTGAGAAAACTTAACTTTTATATATCTCGCCCTGCAGCAAGTAACCGTTACACTTTCTAACTTGCACAGGCACACGAATTTCTTATTCTGGGATATTTTCAACTCTTTCCTCAATGATTCATTGAATGTTGTTAATTAATAATACTACTTGTTTTGTATTTAAGTTTTTGTTTCATTTATATAACATTTATTACATTTTGAAAACTATTTTCAATTATTATTTAGTTATACTATAAGGATTTTATGATCTTTTCCTGTATGTATTTTTGTATACATTTTATACCTATCATCCTATTGTTGGTATTTTTCTGTTGGGCTATAAATGCTATTATTATTAAAAAATATATTGATAGACCGTTAACAAAAGGTAAATGTTTAAAATCATAATTTTATAACTCGATATTTCTTTATAGAACTATGTACATGCCTATTGTGCATGCCTTGAGAATAATGTAACCTGTAACGAGAATTAACGTGAAAAGTACATGCATATTACGACTTTCGACTAAAAACTTACCTGATACATATCTTACATTATACTAATGAATGTGTAAAATGGATATAATCTTTTCATTTAGATTATTATTTAAATATTCTTTGTTTTGTCTTTATTAAAATTATGTTTTATTACAACACATTTAATTTCAACGTAAACTTACGTATTGACATGTAACCTGTCCTTAGTTTAATTATTTATTCGGACAATATTTACTTGAATAGTGCAGTAATGTTAATTAAAAATAAAACTGCCCCATTTCTCATTTTTTTGAAATTTGTGGTCTGTCCATTTCTTTCTTCATTTATACAGCCTATTGAATTGTAAACTTTCCAAATTATAAATGTGTACAGTTTTCTTTCATGACAAATTAATTACATATCTTACCTTTTTTAATTTCACATACAAATAAACAAACAATTTTAATAAAATATATCTTAATCAGCTATTACAGCCTCTTCATATTTAAGAGATCATTATTTTGTGTACTTCAAAAATGTATCTACTTATTTCTCTCTAATTATCGTCTTCCTTTCTAACACCTTTATTTCCTGGAACAAAACAGTTGTATATACTTTCTCAAAAGTAAACAAAGAAATGTATCGTAAAGTTTAAAATTCTTAATATAAAATAGTAAATATTGTAAAAATCAATTATATAATTAATAACAAAAATGTGATGCTTATTATAAAAAATAAATCAAAAATCTGTACTGAACATTAAAAATTGTTTGTACAAAATGCTATTTTGTCAATATTTATCTTTCTTGTTTTCTTTCAATAAATAAATCCCCTATATTTTTAGTAATTTTTGAATCTGAGACGTAATAAATCATTCAAATAGTATAGAAGTAATATATTTAATGTAAAATTTGCTGTTTATAAGTTGGCAAGTATTATTCATTGGATAGACAATATTTGAACAAGAAATAAAATATAAAAAATTTTATGTCAAAATTTACTGATTTATTTTCGAATATAATCGACCTAAATTTTAACAATGTTTAATCAAGAAAACGTGAAAAAAGTTTTATTTCTCCTAAGATGTAAATAAATATAACAATTACATTATTTTGTTACAAGTAATTTGCCTCTGAGGCTGTTGACTGAGATACATTAAATAAGAAGTAAACTATAAGCATAACTAAATAATTTAAGAAACTCCTCTCATAAAAGTAAATCTTAAATAAGAATCATTTATACAAAGCAAAGTAGGATAGAAGTATACTTTTACTTGGAGCACAGCAGTATATCTAGATTAGAAACTATCATAATTTGTTTTTTAAACAGTAACCATAAAAAGTAATTGTTCTAACTTTGAAAAACATCTCTCATGAGAAACAAATAATGAAAGACAGAATAATTATTTCTTAATGGGAAATTCATTTCAATTTTTCAAAGGAAGTGAATCAAATACAATCAAGTAAACTCATTAACTTTATACATGTCAGATTATTATTAAAAAAAAAAAATTGAATTTCAGACAAAATAAAAGTTTGTAGATATTCACATATTCTTAAAGAAAATATTAACATTGTCGCGTCATCCAATAACCATTGTACCAACTAAAGGTGTCAATTCTGGTTCCAAACCCTGCGCCATAACATTTTTAAATCACTTTTTCTGACGATATAATTCTTCAAAATACATTTTACACTTATAGAAAATAATTATCATAAGTTAGAAATACTATCTACAATTTATCGCTAAATGACAAGTAAAGACTTACATATATTAATTAATTTTTTATTTATAAAATGGTGCCATCTAATGACCACTGTAGAAACTTTTGACAACTTAGCTCTAGTTTCAAACCTAAAAAAAGTGGCAATCGATATACATCAATGTAAGTTTAGTTATTGTATTAGAGAGAGCGCCACATGCTTTTTAAATTTATTTCCAATATTATCTTTTTTACGATACAACTAAATAAATTCTATTTTAAGAATTTAGTATAGAAAATATTTATTTCATATTTTAATCATAACATACGACTTATTACTTAATTATTAATTTAGATTTTAATTTTTTATTCTTACAAATTTACAATAGTCTCATGTCTAGATGCAAAGCCGGATAGTATTTTAATCAAAAGTTTAGATTCTGTAACAGGGAGATCAAAATAGCTTTTTTATTTAATAATTAATATTTTAAAATTTATTTTATCGCGGCACAATTTAATATATAATGTAAAGGAATTAAACTTATAAATACGACCTATTACTAATCATTAAATTGTATTATTTTATATTGTGTTATTGTGGCCATCTAATAATTGTTGTCCAAACTTTAGTAAAATACATTTGTAAAATGACATTAACCAAAGATTATACTTTAAGGTAAGCGTTTCATTAGAGATGGCAGCGTGACATATTAAATTTATATTTCTCTTTCTAATATGATTTATTTTATCACTTTGTAAAAATATATTATATAATATATTATATTTATGTTACCAATGAAATATTGTATAATAATAATAAAAGATTAAAACTTCTTTCTGACGTTTCATTTACACATCCATATAATTTAATACATACAGTCAGCTACAAAACCTACGTAAACTCTATGTTGAATATCATCTAAATATCAATTAAGGAACTTCTAATAATATGAATACTAGTCTAAAATGCAGCTTAATTATCAGCCTTATTCTAATACAATTGTAATTGTTGATTGTATTAGAAGGTATTCGAAGCAAGAGGTGTGTGAAATTTATTCAAATAGCACAAGATTTAAAATTTTGAATTTATGTAAATTGTAATATTGTATCAACATTACAGAAACGCGAGAAGGTATTCGGAGCAAGAGGTGTATGAAATTTATTCAAATAGTGCGAGATTTGAAATTTATTCAGACTGTCGTCAATTGTATCAGGATAACAGAAACGCGAGAAGGTATACGGAGCAAAATTTAATCGAAGTGCGAAATTTAAAATTATTAAAACATAAATGTACGAAATTTTTCTACAATTTTTAACTTTGTATTAGGATAACAGAAACAGGAGGAGATATCGGAGTAAGAGGTGTACGAAATTTAATCGAAGCGCGAAATTTAAAATTATTAAAATATAAACGTACGAAATTTTTCTACAATTTTTAACTTTGTATTAGGATAACAGAAACAGGAGGAGATATCGGAGTAAGAGGTGTACGAAATTTAATCGAAGCGCGAAATTTAAAATTATTAAAATATAAATGTACGACATTTTTCTACAATTTCTAACTTTGTATTAGGATAACAGAAACAGGAGGAGATATCGGAGTAAGAGGTGTACGAAATTTAATCGAAGCGCGAAATTTAAAATTATTAA
>JAVIWB010002351.1:0-10611 GCA_031893035.1 Dermolepida albohirtum
GGCCAATAAAAATTTTTTTATTTTTATTGGCCATATTTTGTGAACGCATCTATATCTATATCCACTAAGATCATTGTCTATGGCCAGGGAATTCTTACAACTTACTTTACTTTGATGTAGCAGAAATCTCTTCATTTTGGGAAATTTTCTTGAAATCCATTATTTGGAAATTTAGTGAAGGATGTAATTATAGAGAAGTGGATAAAAAGTACAGCTGTAGTTAGAAAACAGAAAAAAGTTACGTGCTCTATTTTATAACTTAATTTAAATATCGTTAACCAATTTATCATATATTTTTTTTTAAATCTTAGTTTGTCTTAATTTGAATATCATTGGACAATTTATCTTTTTCTTTTATATTTCAGTTTGAATATCGTTGATCGATTTGTCATGTAGTTTTTATGTCTTGAATATCGTTGATTAATTTATTATATTGTTTTTTTATCACTGAAGGTTGATAGATAACCCCCTTCCACATTAATTTTTGTATTCTGTATATATATTTCGATAACTAAGTTGTCAAAATACATCATCGGCAGATAACTAAACAGTGTCGCACCTGGAAAACTACGGTAAAATACCCGTACGAAAACAAATTCCGCACACGATCTGTACCGTTGAAAACCAAAACGCACACTGTAAGATTGTGTTCTAGTCTTAAACTAAAATAAAGGACAAAAGAAAAAAGAAAAAAAGAGGAAGAAAAGACAAATACCTACATGCGGTTTATTGCACTCTCCCATATCTCTGGTTTAACAGACCAAAGAGCTATGGTTGGACCCCAGGTCAATGTTCAACACATGGCCTTTATGCTTCAAAATGTACATGCTTTAATGCGTATCTAATTCGCTGTAATTACACATGTTCTTTATCAAATACAAACAATTCGCGATATCACTATGATTACATTCCGACACATCTTTCGCTAAACCGGGTTTCTCTGGCCGATTGAATTTTATGTGCGCAATATGTTCTTTATACCGAGTTTCTATCGATCGTTTTGTTTGGTCGATGTATTATTTACTGCAATCTAGACATTTAATTTCGTAAATTCCCGATTTTCCGTTGTCCTCGACTTTATCCTTTGCATTGCCTAAAAGGGATTTGATGGAGTTCGTGGACCGAAATGTGACTTGAAAACCCCGCTCTTTAAAAACCCTGTTCAAATCTTTTGTCAAACGGTGAAAGGGTAAACATACACACTACTTGTCCCGATTGCTTTGAGGTGGCAGACATGTGGTATCCCGGATTGTCTTAATGATGTTAGCCTTCCTAATTAATCCATTGATTATTTCCGAATCAAAATCATTATATCTCGCGATATTCTTAATAAAGTTCAATTCTTTTATGTATCTTACTTTTGTTAGTGGGAAATTAAGCAAACGATTGATAAGAAAGCTGAACGAGGCCATCCTTTATTGCATGCTATGATTTGAGTCCTATTGAGAATTATCGACATTGGTTTCTTTTTGGCAAATATCAGTTTCTATTTAAGATTATTCCCAATAACCTAAATTTTGAATTTAATTGCTTGACGAAATCTTCCAAGTTGCAATCCAAATTCTTGGAAAATATTTAGCATTATGTTTTATTTCAACTTAAAAATTACACATGAATAAGTTCGCTATAAATGGAGAAAGATAATTGCCCATTGCAGTTTCCTCTTTTTGTTCATAGAACTTACCTTCAAATTGAAAACGGTGTTAGGACATGCAAAGGTTTGTTAATCGCACATATTCCTTTATTTTGTCTAGTTCGATCTTATTTTTGTGAAATATTTTAAAGTTTCTCTGGAATCGGTACCAAAGGAAACAATAACGTTTCGTCCAATGATACTAAAACTTCCCCATCTTCTAATTTACAATCTTTAATCTTTTAAATAAATTCTATTGAATTAGTAACTGCAAATTTTTGTATTCATTCATTAACCATTTTGAAATCAAGTAAGTAGGCGTGTTGATACCTGAGACAATTGCTCTCATTGAGTTGCCTGGTTTATATATTTTAGGCAAATAGTATAGTCTCGGGATCAACGGATTACTTACACTTAATCTATAATTCTTGTTCGGGGTTATTAACTTTGGGCAATTTCTTAACGCGTTTTCTGTGTCTCTAATTATTTTTGGTAGTGGAGTTTTAGTATATTCAACATATAGCCCTCCTAAAATTAAGTTTCTCACTCTTTGAAAATAATCGCTTTTGTTCAAAATTAATAACTTGTTCCCTTTATCTGCTTTTGAATAAAGGCAGTCTTTCGGTCTGAGGCTTTTAATTGAGTTCAATTCGTGGTTAACTAACTTTTGTTTGTGTTCTTGTGAGTTCTGTTTTATTTGAATCTTACAAGCCTCTCCATTGAAATTTTTTGAAATTGGTTCTAAATTTTTAATAGCCGTTTCAATGCTTGCTTTGTTTAATAAGTCTATTTCTTCTCGATTAAAAGTCTTGAATGAATTATTGACGACTAGTGTTTCTTTTATAGAATTTATATTAAAACTATTTTCTGATCGCGGACATAACTCTCTAAATTTCTTGTTAAGACCATTAATTTTCTTATTTAATTTATGGTTTGCGATTTCACCGACTTTCCTATAAAAGCTACACCACTTCTGAAATTCAAAATGATTTAAATTTTTTGTTAGTTTTAAATGTAATTTGTATAATTCTATCAGGTTGTTACAAATGTAATGTCCGTTTTTTCCTTCAGTCTGAACTGAATCGCACCTGTGTGAAGACGTGTATGTTTTTGGTGAAAATTATTATTGTATTTGTAGAAAAGGGTATTTATTTTGAAGTGTGTAGCTGTTCCATTTCTTGGAAAGATTAATACACCTGTCCTTGTCTCGCCTATGGAAATGCTGTCGACAAGAGATATTCGGGCAATTTACCTCTTTCAATTTAAAAAGGGATTAAATGCAGCTGCAGCAACGCGAGAAATTAATCAGATGTTCGGTGAAACCACGTGTAATGAACCCACATTACGGCGATGGTTTAAAAAATTCAGCGAGGGAAATTTTGATTTGGAAAATGAGCCTCGCGGATATGCGCGTAGCACCGTTAATGACGACGAGCTGCGTGTAGAAGTTGAAAGTAATCCATTGACTACAGTGCGTCGCCTTGCAGAAACATTTCAAGTGTCCATTGCCACCATTAGTCGTCACCTTTCTTCGATTGACAAAGTGAAGAAACTCGATCGATGGGTGCCGCACCAGTTAACGGAAGCAATAAGCTCCGTCGATTAGAGGTGGCTACCTCTTTGGCTAATCGACAAAAAGTTGAACCGTTTCTTCATCGAGTGATAACGTGTGACGAAAAGTGGATAATTTATGATAATCGGAGACGTTCAGGACAATGGTTAGATCGAGGTGAAGCACCAAGCATCGCTTCACCCGCGAAAGATTATGGTGATTGCATGGTGGCCCAGTAAGGGTATTATTCACTATTCATTTTTGCAACCTGGTGAAACCATCACGGCAACGTCCTATTGTGCCGAACTGGAAACTATGCATGAAAAACTGAGCCGCTTGCAGCCCTCACTAGTCAATAGACATGGATCCATACTTCTTCATGATAATGCAAGACCTCATGTTGCACGACAGACAATCCAAAAACTTTCGGAATTTGGTTACGAAATTCTCCCTCACCCACCTTATTCACCTGACCTTTCGCCAACTGATTTTCATTTTTTCCGAAGTTTAGACAATCACTTAAAAAATAGGGACTTCCCTGACCGGGAGTCTGTAATAGCAGTGTTTGAGCAATATGTGAGCTGTCAAAACCTAGATTTCTTTTCAAAGGGAATTTTTCAGCTTCCAGGCCGTTGGCAACAAACTATTGATGTAAATGGAGACTATTTTGCAGAATAAATATTTATATTTTTTTAAATTTAGACTTTTTTTATTCCTTACAAAATCGGACATTTCATATGTAACAACCTGATAGTTCTAATCTATTTCTTTTACTGTGCAGATATTTCATTTCAAGTTTTAACCATTTCATTTTCGCATATGAAATGACTTTCTCTTTCATTCTACAATCTGACGTTCCTTTTGTTTTATAAATTTTAGAAAAACTTTTCTATTTTTATAGCGTTTCAAGAAATTAGTATCTGCACTTAATAACTTTACTGTATATCTTGTGAAATTTGAATTTATCATATAATTTTGTATCTTAATTTGAATGTCATTGATGTAGCGAACTTTAAAAGTAAGAACTATAATACAATACAGGATATTCTTGGCTTCTGCTAGGACTCGAACTAGCTAGTAGCTCAGAGAATAAGGGATGTCTCTCGCAATACGAGATCTTACAAATGGGTGTCGCAGCATTTAAATCACTAGAAGTGCGTGCCAATACAAGACCACGTAGATTTTAGGAGAATATGTGCGTTTGTATGTTATAGGAGCAAAACTCGTATAAGAATAAAAGAAATAAACTTCAGCGTAACAATAATAATTAAGTGCATTATTAATACAATAAAAAATACAATAGTACAGCTCAACAAATGTTACCATAAACAAGTTGATAAATATGAAAAATCCTTATAATACGATACTGGACACATACTATCTTGATATAAAAAATTTATTTACAAACAGAAAATTATATTAACTCTTAATAATATGAAACGTAACACACAAGTTCCTCTGAGATAGATAGATAAGTAATTACAGCCAAAAACAATAACACTTGATAAAATTTTTCCCCGAGTATACGCATAACTGGTTCACACAAGATGGATATACATATAACAAGTTCATGTATTAAGTAGCTTTCATTGACAATACAAAAATGACAGAAAAGTAATATAATATTATAAATATTAATTAACAGAAAGACTTAATCTGTTAATTTCTTTTCACTATTCTGTTACTTATTACAAGTTAATGATCATAGTATAACACTGAGTCTCTGACCTGTACTTTAAATTACCATCTGTATATACATATATTGACAATATAAATTCATAAGCTATTGTATTAATTTGATTATAATATTGTCTCTGGAGGGTAGAACATCCCCAGTTCACAATAAAGAAACAGTAGCCCTGAGATAAATGTAATGGAGTAACAAAGTCAGAGTGGCTTCTAACCGGTTCACTATGCCTGATTCGATTCTTTAGTTCCTGACAATATCACGTTTTCCTCAAGAAAGTACTTTAATGTTGAAGTAACCCAATTTTAGTTCAGCTGGATTTGTTGCTGTACAGTTTAATTCATCCTAACTTTCTCTGGCTTAGCAATGCCAAAGAAGAAACGATACCCAAGCTAGACACTAGTAATACAAAGACTCATCATTCATACCTCAAATAGAAACTGGCTCGCTTAAAACCATAATAATAATTCCTTTTCATGGAAATTAAAAAACGCATAAACTAAGACGTATGTCGCCCTCCACAACCAGTGTAATTTATTCACTATTTGTACCACGTATCTTACAAATCGATAAATGTAATTAATTGGCGTAGAATTTGGTTCGATATGTAGTCGCAAGGAAATTCCTTTCTTTATTAAAAACAACGCTTAATCAAACGTCTTCATTCCCATTTTTACAGAACACATACGATCTAATGTAGGTTCACTAATAGAGGAAAGATCAAGTTGTTCGCACGCTTATAAAACGTTCGACCAACAACGTCATAACACAGAAAACAAGAGGAAGGTAGCTCATTATTACAGCCATTAGTTACAAAAGATTTAGAATACTTAAAATGACATTATTTATCATCCAAAACATGTAAAATAGACAAAAAATGGAACGACAAGAAGAAACATATCGCATTTGTATATTTACTTAGGATTGAATAATACAAATTGCGCACCATGTCCATTCAGAAGAAAAAATATTGCTCCTAACAACGACAGGATTTTATTAGCAGTAGACAAAACAATAACGCCTTATGGCCAAATAAAAATAAATGCACATTCATAAATCATACACAGAATTTGAAATTATTTAATTTTAGCATTTACACGAAATTTTTGCACAACAATATACAGCGATGGCCATAAAAAATGAACGAAACAATTAGTATAGGGAATATAACATCTGTAATCTGATTACCTACAAGCGTGTTGCTACTGGTTGATTTATATTATAAATTACTGAGTGTTCATTAAACCGTTAGTTCTTTATGTAACTATATTATACTACATTAACAAATCTACAAATTATCTTTTACTTGGGTATTTAAATTAGTGTATTCGTTGTCTGGTATTTTCTTTCCTACTTCTCATCTCCTAAAAATAAGCACTAATACTCTCCACAAAATCTAAGAGTTTCCTTCATGCCCAGATGACTTTTAAAACAACACTGAGACTCTGAAGAGGGCTGCTGGATTCAAAATACTCATAATTAGAAGTTCTTTAAAACTTTTTCATAGGCTTGAGAAAGTACAAGTAGTAACTATATAGACAATAATTGAAAATATCGGAGGAATTTTCGTGAATCCTGAGAATAACCTTGGAACAATTTAAAGAAAAATCCTATCACCAACAGCTAAGTTGATCAACTTTGTCAATTACTGCAGCGCTATTTGTATAATTGTTTTGTGACAGTCTACGTATAAAACACTCATTAGTTGGTATATGAAATTATGTACCCCCAATAATACTAACATTGTTCTTGATATTTAATGTAATCAATTCTTAGTTTTCCGCCTTGGACACTAAATGAAGTAAAACCGTACAGAATTGTCATTCGTTATTTAGTAGTCTTTTACTTTTTCAATTTAGATCACATCTGGCCTGGCGAATTATAAGGATAATACATTTGAAGGATAAAAGGGGTTTCTCAGTGAACACAATAAATGGATTAATAGTTCTAACTTAATGAAGAAATAAACTATATAAAAGAGTGAGTAAAGTAATAGTTATTTTCTGTTTTTTTAAAAATATTTATCCTAGTTGTAGAAAACATACCAGTGTGTTTCTATAATTACACCCGTTCAATAAACAAATTTCCAACTAATGGCTTATATGTGATAACTAAATAATGTTACATAGTAATCATGAATTAATCAAATTTCACTGAAAAAAATAAAATGTATAAACGTTTCATTATCACCAACGAATTCATAATATGTAATAAGTGGGACACGGCAGTGAGATAAGAATGTATTTTCTTCTACATTTCCAGTCGATTATTTTTCACCTGTACTGTTACAGTGTTTACATTGTCGTCTAGAAAATGTTTCCTCCGAAACACTTTTCTATATTGTTTAACAAAAAAATAATTATCAGTACGGATTGCAAGAGGATAATTTTTATTAAATTTTGTCAGATATCTTTCACCAATTACTGTTAATTCCTATAATTCTAATTATTAAAGACCAAATTCGGATTCAGTTGCTTCGACGTTGATGGCATATAAGTGGCATTCAAGAGCCTTTGTTCTTATTTTGAATTTCTTCACACAATATTTTACCGTCGAAAATATATTACAGTTACTGTTTAATTTGTTGTGTCTCTCGACTTTTTTGTCATAAAAAGTCTATCACTTAAGGTTATTTATTTTGGAAACATGCGACATCGTACTCATTTGAGTACTATTAGTCAACATTTAGACTACTCAATTAACACATAGCTAAATACGGTAGAACAATATAACCCTCTTTAGGCATGTTAGTACATGTTATCTTGTTGGTTAAAGAGAATTTCCTATTTCAGTTTTCTTGAAATTTTTTGCCATTGTTCTATATTTAATTATTTAAAAATTTCGGTAGAAGCTTGACGTCTTCCTCCGAAATTTACATCACAAAAATTTTAACATAAGTTTCAGTGCAAAATTAGGAGTCTTTAAATTTATTACCTTATATTGGAGAATTAATATAAACTTTTGAGAAGTGCTCTTGTGACAAGATAAACAATATATCAGAATAAAGATTGTCGGCTAAGGGCAAATCTGTCTAGTATATACAATCTGATAGAAATGTAAATACTCTGGTTTTGTGTATCTTTGCATCAGCAAAGATACACAAAACCATATATATATATATATATTATATTTTTATATATATATATATATATATATTGTATATATGTAAATGTTGGCGAAGTTTTTGAAAAAATTTACTGCCCTCTGGTGGGATTAGAATTCACGATTTCATGTTTACCAATAATGTATCCTAGCCACTAGACCACAGAGAAATAATATAAATTGCATTATGGAAAGATATATTAAGTGGACCCAGCAGTAGGTAAATAAACATGAGATCGTAAGTTTAAATCCCACGAAAGGTTTTTGTAAAAATTAGAATTTATAAGCTTCACATCGTAAAAACTCATAAATATATGCAATTAAAAGCTATTGTGAATTTTTTTTAATATCTGTTTCCACAACGCAACTTATGGAATGTTAATAGATTTCAATATCGGTTTAATGGTTAGGAACATGAGACCGTAAGTTCGAACCTTGTCAGAAGACAATAATTTCTTTTTAAATTTCTGCAATATTTATATGGTGTAAAGAAGCAGTAAAAATTAGTGCCTAATTATTTATATGTAATTGAAAAAGTATTTTAGAACTTAGTACTGATGTTACAGATGTTTAGTACGTTAAACCAATCTAAGATACTATGAGTGATAGTATTAGAAAATTATCACAATTAATTATTTATTTATATTAAAAGATAATAAAACAGAGAAAATATAGTAAAGATCAGAAATATTCAGGAAAATTCCAGTAACAATTTTGTAAATTGGAGGGTTATTCTGAAATAATCAACCAAAATTCAAGACACAGTCTGGTTCCGAAGGTTCTGAAGCACATCATAGAACTAGTTGCTAAGCCTTTGAAAGAAGGTTTCTAAGTTTCGGATGATTGTTATATGAGATGCGTCCCACAGCATGTGTCAGTTGTTTGTTTACATTCAAAGTGACGAATTAACAGCAAAATGTTTTCTGCTTCCTTGCAGAGACTGTGTATTTGCGTAAAAAGTAAAGTCCAAGTCGACGGCGAGTTTCGAAGAAACAAAGGATGAAAATCAGTGCCACGCTTGTACGAAATTTGAGACAGTCTACAAATCGAGCTAGCCGTGAATTTCACATCTCTCAATCCACTTGTCCTAAATGTAAATATTTTCTAAGATATTTACATTTGTAATATAATGGAAGATGAAACCTTCATTTTACTTTTAATTTTCACTGGTGAAGCAACCACTCGAATGGTACATTCTATCATAACATACGCATTTGGTGCTAGATTAGACCTGTACGGTGGATGGCTCATCAATCAATTTTTTGACCGGTCAAATATTCAATTGTTTGAACCGACCTATAAGAGTTCGCATTGTTATGGTAGAGAATGATCTGTCGTTTTCGATTTGTTTTTCTTATTTATTAAAAAACTTTTTGCAAAAAAAAAATTTTGTAACAATAGGAAATTACCGTTCTACAACTCTCTAAAGGCACGGTTGTAACGTGACCAATTTTTCCGAAAAACAGGCGACCATTTGTTTTGATGTGCTTCGAGCGCAAACAACTTTTGTTGGTTTTGGTGCATCTTGGAATACCCATACAGTCGACTGCTGTTTACTACCGGTCTCATACGTATATCTCCGAAATTCGTCACCTGTGACGACTTTATAAATGTTCTTTGAAGAACTGCCATTGTATTCTTTATGCATCTCTTGGCATCAATCGACGCGAATCTTTTTTGAGCGGTTGTTTAATTATTTGGTACTCAACGTGAACATAGCTTCTTAACGGCTAAATATTCACACAAGATCTTATGCGCGCTGGTTTTATTAATAACTAGAGATGCCTCGATCTCACGATATGTCATATGACGGTCTTGCATTATCAATTTGGATACTGTATTAAAGTTTTCCGACACAACAACATTGGTGGGAAGACCTTCACGAAATTCATCGTCCAAAGAACGCCGTCCAACTTTGAATTTACTATACCAACGATATACTGTAATTATACAATGGCGCTTCATCACCATATAAAGAATTCAGCTCGTCGATGCATTATTGTAGAGATAATCTACGCCGAAACTTATGAAAAAAATAATTGTACGAAAATGTTCGCTGACATAAAATTTTCAAGTTACTGTCAACAATAGAAATAGCGACCGGATAATAAAACTGTCAAGATAAATATATTGTCAAAAATGACAAACGTCACGATGCAATCAACAGGTCGAAGGCAACATTAACAGTGTTGCCAGTTCCCGAAATATAACCGGCTGGCCTCGTATGAGTCAACCAAGAAATAATATTGAATAAACTCATTATTTTTGTTAAACGCAAAATATTTGTTCCTTATTTTGAAACTTTGACATTTTTATGTATTTTCCCGATACTTCAGTTTATGTTTATTTAACTTAACTATTTGTTAATTCAACTTGTGAAAAAACAACGTTCAAAACTTTGTTGAATTAAGAAATTCCTTTTTTTCAGTGCATTAGCAGCATTTTTTAAATTTTCTGTGTTTGTATATTGCCCTTCTTGTTCTCAACAATTTGCACATATTTAGTTAGTATAAAAACTATTCTCCAAGCTCAGGCAGATCCTTTATATACTTTTTTGTAGGTTTTATTATTTCAATAAAAGAAACTATATACAAACAACAGACATACTTATATACTTTATGTATGTTTGTCGTACGA
>JAVIWB010002352.1:0-10261 GCA_031893035.1 Dermolepida albohirtum
TGTTCTTCGTTTTTATCGTCTGTATCAATTTCTTCTTCGTTTTCCGGTTTCTTTTTAATGGAAGCAGTATCAAAATTACACTCATCTAACAGTTTCGTGTATTGTTCCAAAGGATGACCGCTTAGATAAATTCCTAAAACATCACGTTCATATTTTGATTTTGTAAGGGTATCAAATTCATTGATTTTCGGCAGTTTAATCTCGGTAGCGGAATTATCCTTGAGCATCGTGGAGAACATGCTTATTTGACCTGCATCGGTTGCTTTTCTTTCGTTTTGAATAAGGGAAACAATGCTTGGATAGACCGCCATAAGTTGACTTCTTGCGGAACCCAGTTCATCAAAAGCACCTGCAAGTATAAGGCTTTCCAGACATTTCTTATTAAGGGCGTCACTGGGAACACGGTTGCAAAAGTCTTGGAAAAGTTTTGAATGCACCGTGCATGTCACGTTCGTTTAGAATACTTTCTATTAAACCGACTCCGACATTTTTTATGGCACTTAGTCCGAAACGTATTCCGCCGTTTTCAACTGTAAAATAGGGCTTGCTTTTATTTATACTTGGCGGCAGAATTTCGACGTTTTTTGCACGAATAGCAATAATATAACGGGTCATATCGTCCCATTTGTTTACACGGTTATTAAGTACGCTTGCCATATAGTATTGATAATAATAGTATTTAAGATATGCGGTCTGGTAAGAAATAAAAGCATAACAAGCCGCATGAGATTTATTAAAAGCATAGCCTGCGAATTTTTCCAGTTTTGCAAATATATTTTTTGCAAGGGCTTTGTTGACATCATGTTCAAGCGCACCTTTGATAAAAAGTTCACGCTGTCTGTCCATTTCTTTGATGTCCTTTTTACCCATCGCACGCCGTACCATATCCGCCTGACCGAGAGAATAGCCGCCCATTGTTTTGAAAATATCCATAACCTGTTCCTGATAAACAATCTGGCCATAAGTGTTTTTCAGAATAGGCTCCAGCAGCGGATGGTCATAAGTTGTCTGTTCAGGATGATGTTTGTTACGGCAATAATCCGGAATCATATCCATAGGACCCGGGCGAAAAAGCGCCATAGCGGCAATTAAATCTTCTATACGGTCGGGCTTCATCTGCTGCATGAACTTTTTATATCCGCCGCTTTCAAGTTGGAACACTGCGTCGGTGTCGCCTGCGGCAATCATCTTATAAACTTCCTGGTCATTATATTCCATATTGTAAAAGTCGATTTTTGTGCCAAGTTTTTCTTCGATTTCATCAATGGCTCCCTGAATATCGGTTAAGGTAATTAAACCTAGGAAATCCATTTTAAGCATACCAAGTTCTTCGACTTCTTTCATATCGAACTGACTTGTTATGTTGCTGCCGTTACGGGCAAGGGGAGTAACATCGCCTACACATTCTTTACATATAATGATACCTGCGGCATGTACGGAACAGTTTCGGGGAAAGCCTTCGACTTTAATCGCCATGTCGACGATTTTTTTAACTTCAGGATTATTTTTATAAAGATTTATAAGTTCGGGAGTACGCAGCTCGTCAAGTTTATTGCGTTCTTTTTTATAGTCGCCAAGCAGTTTTTCCTGTTCTTTTTCGCCCTTTTCCGCAAAGCTCGGTTCGGACTTTGGGTCTTTAAGTTTTTTTAAATCAAAGATATAGGGCAGAACAGGCGGCTTGATGACTTGATTTATGACCATGGGTTTGGTGATTGCTTCAACTTCGGCATAGGGCATTTTGAAAACACGGGCGATATCTTTAATTGCGGCTTTTGCGGCAAGTGTACCGAAAGTCACAATCTGGCAGACCTTTTCGCTTCCATATTTCTTTATAACATAATCAATAACTTCGCCACGCCTGTCGCAGCAAAAATCAAGGTCAAAGTCGGGGGTGCTTAAACGTTCGCTGTGTAGAAAGCGTTCAAATAAAAGGTTATATTTTAAAGGGTCAAGCTTAGTAATATCAAGGGCATAGGCAATAATACTTCCTGCACCAGAACCACGTCCCGGACCTACCGGAATACCGTTGTCTTGCGCAAATTTCATTAAATCCGCAACTATCAGAAAATAATCCGTAAAATTTTGTTTGGTAATAACTTGAAATTCGCTGTCGTATCTGTTTTGAACTTCGGGCGTAATTTCGCCGTATTTTTGTTTAAGACCCAATTCGATAAGTTCCCGAAAGTAAGCAAGATTGTCCTTTCCGTCAGGGGCGGTAAATACAGGAAATAAGTCAGCCCTGCCAAAAGGGTGACAGTCACATTTTTCTGCGATTTTTACCGTATTAGATATTGCCTTTGCAGTATCGCCGGTATTAAACAATTTCTGCATTTGGGCGGCGGTTTTTAAAAAGAACTGGTCACTTGGAAAACGCATGCGCTCCGGGTCATCGATGGTGGTTCGCATTTCAACACACATCAGGGCATCCTGCATTTCCGCATCTGCGGCATTTATATAATGGACGTCATTGGTTGCCGCAAGTTCAATATCAAGTTCCTTGGCAAGCCGTACCAGTTTCGTATTGACTTCACGTTGTTCCGGCATACCGTGATCTTGGAGTTCAATATAGAAATCTTCGCCGAAAATCTGTTTCAGAGCGACGGCGTATTTTTTCCCTTCGTCATACATTCCCTGTAAAAGATTTTGCGGAATATGTCCGGCAAGACAGCCGCTTAAACAAATAAGCCCTTCCGAATGATCTGCCAGAAATTTGTAATCGATGCGTGGTTTATAATAAAAACCTTGCGTCCATGCAGCCGAGTTAATTTTGCACAAATTTTTATAGCCCGTATTGTTTTTTGCAAGCAGCACCAAATGCCCACGATGTTCCTTTGGATGCTGGACTTTCATATCGTCAACTATATAAATCTCACAGCCGATAATTCCTTTAATACCGGCTTTTTTACATTCTTTATAGAACTTATAAGTTCCGTACATATTCCCGTGGTCCGTTATGGCAACCGCAGGCATGCCATACTCACACGCAGTCTTTACAAGTTTACTGATGCGTGCTGCGCCGTCCAAGAGGCTGTATTCTGTGTGATTATGCAAGTGTACAAAAGACATTTTTAAATAATAGCACAGGCACGGCGTAAAAACAAGAATTTTCGGCTTTGGTTTTAGTTTTCAAGTGCTTATAGGAGTATTATTTTTATTTGCTTGGTTTTTTGTTTCGTGCTAGACTTTTATATTATGAAAGATTTACAAAATATTGTTTTTAAATTTATGGAGCGGGAGCAGGTTACTTTGAAACAGGCACTGCTTCAGTCAAGTCTTGGTATGTGCAGTAAAACCGGTGATATTGCGGAAATTGTAAGGGGAGTGGTTTACAATGACTATCCTTATTCCGAGGAACGTAAAAAACGTAATGCCGAGCATCTTGGGGAGCTGCTGTTTTATTGGATAATGCTTGCATCTACAACCGGAGTTAATCCCGAGGAAATTATCAATCAATATATTTCCGCCTATATCCAGCGTAATAAAATTACAAAGGAAGATGAAATGAAAATACTGGCGGCACGGGAAAAACTTTTTGAACAAGGTCTTGCTGAAAAGAAACAAGAACAAGGCAAACAACAGGAAAATCAGGCATCTATTGTTGAAATGTTTAAATATGTAAAAGACAAGGAGCGTGTAAAGTGAACAAAAAAACTCCTCTTTGTGAATTTATTGAAGCAAATGAAAATTTAAAAAACCAGATGCGCAAAGAAAAAAATAATACAATAGATAAAAAGAAAGGAAAAAAAACATGGCAATCGCAGTCTTCGGTGATATCCACGGAAACCTTGAAGCCCTTGAAGCAATTTTAAAAGATATCCGCAAAAACAGAAAAATTAAACAGGTTTATTTTTTGGGTGATGCAATTACTTTCGGACCGAACAGTAGTGAATGTTTAAAGCTCCTTGAAAAGCACAAAGTAAACTGTGTTGTCGGAAATCATGAACAGCGTGTTGTCCGCTATGATAAAAGCGTCAGCACAATGACCTATGCAGGCATTAAGCATATGGAGTACGTTTTTCATTCTCTTGATAATGATGATTTACGCTTTATTAAAACAATGCCTACGGAAATTAAAATCAATTACAGAGGCTTTAACATAATGTTTATGCACTATAGCCATGACAAAGACGGCGTTGTGCGTGACGATTATGAAGAATTCAAAGAAAGCAGTCTGGAAAGACTTTTCGGATATGCAAACAGTGACATTGTTTTCTTTGCACATATTCATCAGCGAAGAATTATTATTGACGAATCGGGAAAGAGTTACGTTTGTATTGGTTCTAGCGGCTGTGTTAAAGAAGACCATACTTTTTATACTTATTTTGAAGTTAATGATAATATGGACAGAAACTTTGATATCTACAGAATAAATGTAAAGTTTAACCGCAAGAAATTTGAAGAAAAAATGATTAAAGAACCTATACCGGAAAAAATCCAGTTTGCAAAATATTGCTTTGGAATGAATCTGGATACCGAACCGGCTTTGCCAAACGCAAAGTAATTCCGGTCGTTCGGCGTGAGAGTTACGCTATTGCAAAATTGCAGTAAATTTTAAATAACACTATCTGCCCATACAATGTTTATATATAAAGTTATTGGACTAAAGAACAAATAAAAGTACAACGGACAATATAACCAAATATAGGCTGAACCAATAAAGCTTTACGTTTTTTACAATTTTAAGCATGAATTTTATTGCAAGTATTCCGCTTATCAAAGCGGCGGCAAAACCAAGTACAAGCGGCACGGGCTCCAGCGTTATTGCGGAAAGGGGTTCGGATATAAGCTCGTAAAGAAAAGATGCGATAATAACAGGAATTGAAATTAAAAAAGCAAATTCTGCTGCGTCCTCACGTGGTGTGCCGGTAAAAAGGGATGCTGCGATTGTCGAGCCGCTGCGGCTGACCCCCGGAATGACGGCAAAGGCTTGAGCAAGTCCTACCGCCAAACTTGTTTTATAAGTAATTTCTGTTTGCCGTGCAGGTGCTTTTGAATTATTTAAAAAAGTTGTCGCAAACAAAATAATTGCGGTAATCATAAACGTAAACGGCAGTATTTTGTATGTAAAGGTACGGTCAATCAGGTCTTTAAATAAAACTACAAATATACAGGTAATCAAAGTCGTAATCACAATGCAATAATTTGTTTTGCAAAGCGGGTGGCGGATTAGCTGCCAGATTTTTTTGCGGAACACAATTACAACAGCACAAAGCGTAGCGATATGCAAAATTATATCAAACATTAACATATCTTCAGGCAGACGGAACAAGCGTTGTACCAACAATAAATGACCGCTGCTACTTACCGGCAGAAATTCGGTTAAGCCTTGAACTATACCCAGCAAAATCGCAATATAAATTGACATATTATATCCTATGCAAACATTTGCCTTTTAAATTAAAATATGCTATTAAATATTGTGGATATACAGGAACAGAAACTGAAGAAAAAAGTGCAGATTGTTGTGGCGTCATGCCTGTCGGTTTTTTTCGTTCTTGTAATAGTAGTTGTATTCCAGTTTGCAATAAGAATGAATCAAAGGGCTGAGGTTGCGTCATTAGAGGCTCAGCAGACAGCTTTAAAAAATCAAATTGATAATGCCGAAAAAGATACAGAATATTTTAAAAGTGACCAGTTTAAAGAAGACTTTGCACTAAGATATCAAAACAAGGGAAAACCCGGCGACGTAATATTTGACGTCAAGTGATTAACTCAAGTGATTAAATATATTTAAAATTGCTCGATTCCTAAGAAAAGTTGCCCTGCGCTTGGAAACATTGAAAAACTCAAGTGCAAAGCATTATTATTCCTGCTTACTAATAATAAAATTTAAAATTGTTCAATGCCCAAAAGTTGACCTGCGGTTACATTGAAAAATTTGCAGAGCATTATAATCCCGTCTATGTCGGGTTCTCTGCGGCCTTGTTCCCAATTCGCATATGTTGAACGTGAAATCTTCAATGCTTCTGCTATCTGCGGTTGCGTCAGACCTTTTTCGTCACGCAGTTCTTTTAATCTTTCCTTAAAACAATTCATAAAATATTATGAGTGAAACGAGTCGAAATGACTACGTAAGAGCCGTCTTGACTCGCATGACAGAGGAAGCAATAGTTATATGCAATAATCAATATTATGCCAAAGATAAAAGACAAAGATGTTGATTTGCAAATACATCACGGACGACGTGAAAAACTGCGGCAATCGTTTCTAAAACACGGGCTTGCGTCGTTTAATGAAACTCAGGTGCTTGAATATGCGCTTGGACTTGTGATACCAAGAATGGATACCAATCCGACGGCACACAGGCTGATAAATACTTTCGGAAGTTTAAACGGCGTTATTGATGCTCATCCCGACAAACTGAGTGCGGTTTCCGGAATAGGTGACAGTGCCGCAATTTTTCTTAATTTTTTAAAACAATTTGTCACATACTATCAAAACAGCAGCCGGGATACAAAGATTAAAATCAAAAAACCGTCGCAGGCTGTTGCATACTTGCGTGAAGTAATGAAGACTTATTCGACAGAGCAGTTCGTGCTTATATGTTTGGACATTTCCGGTGCTGTAATCCTTGAACAGACCACAACGAGCGGAAACATTGACAAGGTTGAAATAAATTTGCGTGAAATTGTGGATGTTGCTTTGCGTGTGAAGTCAGCCGCCGTTCTGATTGCACATAATCACCTTAATAATAATGTAAGTCCGTCCGATGCCGACATCAGACTGACCCGACATCTTGTTAACGTCATTATGCCGCTTGGAATAGATGTTACTGACCATATTATTTTCGGCAGCGAAGGCGCAGTATATAGCTTTCACGAGCAAAAAATACTTGATATGTTTAAACGGGAACATCACACGTATGCATTCAGCAGAGATTACGAAGAGTACTGGCCGATTTAGTCTTTCAGACTAGAGCCAAAATCACTTTACCCCTAATTACTTGACATAAGTTTTTTGTATATTATAATGGTTAAAGTATGGAATCAAAACTAAAGAATTTTTTAAAAGACAATCTGATAGTATTTATTTATATTATTTTGTTTTTCTTTTTGGAAATTATTGCCCAGCTTTTTTTGGGTGCCAAGCCTTATATTGTAAAGTTTTGGATGCCAATTTTGTTAGTGGCAATATTATCCGGATTCCTGATGTGCTGGCGAAGTGTTAAAGTAAAAAATATTCTTGCCGCAATATTATTGATTACTCAGGTTGTACTGGTGCTGCTTGGGAACTATTTGTATAATTCAAACGGAACTGCTTTTCAAAAAGAAATGCTTAATCAACGTGATGATGCAAAGGGTACTATAGAAGAACTTTCAATAAGTCTGTTGCTTTTAATCATTTGTGTTATAGTTGTAGCTGCTTTTATTACGGCAATCGTTATGCATACAAAAAGCCGCAAATCAATGCCGAAAATGCCAAGGCGAAAGACAAAATATGCTTCCATCGGTGTAAGTATACTTGCATGTATTGCTTTTGTAATATCGCCTATTGCCAGTGCAATTAACGAAAATGCTCAAACCGATTATAGATATTTATTATACGCACGCCAAGGTGATGCCAACCAAACTTATGGTGTAACAACTAATATAATGTACGAGATGGTTAAACTTGCGGCTACTAATAGTGTTGATACAAAAGACCTCAGCATGATAGAAGACTATATATATGAAGACATTTGCGATACTTCACATATCTATAATGGAGTAAGTTCGAAAAATAATTTAATTATGATTTTAGTTGAATCACTCGATACTCATGTATTTGACAGATATGGTGAAGAAGAAAATGAAATACTTTTCCCGGCAATTACCAAACTTATGAATGAAGGAATAATCGGCGCAAATTTCAGGCAAAAAGAAAAAACCGATACAAGCGAAATGCTTTCGTTGCTTGGCAACTATCCAACCAAAGATTATATAAATTATGATTTTGTGCATAACAGCTATCCGTTTTCGCTGCCTAATATGTTCCGTGACAACTTTGAAGACCAAGATATTCAAATAAACTATTTCCACCAAAACTCCATGTGAATTTCTATAACAGAGATAGAGTAATGGCAAGCATTGGTTTTGACGAATCATACGGCATATCCGAAATGAAACAGTACGGAATGACGGATACTTGGTACAAGCCGAAAGATTTTAACAAAATGCGTAACTTGGACTCGGAGACGATTGAATGCATGAAAGACGTAATGTTCCCGGAAGACCAAAGATTTTTCACATATTGGACCACTTTTGCTATGCATGGATTTTATAAGGAACGAACAAACCTACAACAGTATTATGACAAACTTGATGCTTATGGATTGTTTCCGGATGGCGGCTCCAAACAAAACCAATGGAGAAATTACGCAGCGGCAGTTATGGATTTTGATTATGCGCTTGAAATAATGCTGGATGATTTGGCTAGTAAGGGCATTCTTGACAAGACTACTATTGTTATTGTATCCGACCATGAAACTTACTATAATAACTTAAGCAGTTATGCAAAATCAGACAATTTAAACGGCAGATATGATACCGAACTTTACCGTATTCCGCTTATTATTTATGATGAAAATTTGGCTTCCAAAATGGATGCGGCAGGCGAGTCAAGAGTGATTGATAAATTTATAACCACATCGGATATTGTGCCTACAATTCTGGACCTGTTTGGGATACCGGGATGGAAAAATATGTATCTTGGAAGCAGCATTTTCAGCGACGCAAATGAAAGTATTGTCTATTCACGTGTTTACAAATATTATTTTAATGATAAGTTACTGTTTTTTAACGCAAATAATATTTTGTTTAAATCCGACGATTATACCGTTGAGGACTATGATGCTTTTATAAAACAGGCAACAATTCATCTGGACAGATTGTACATAATTGATAAAATTTTAAGTCCGCTAAGATTATCGAGTGGCGGAATATTAAACGGACTATGAAAATCAATGAAATTCATATTTCAAAATAAGATTTTACCAAAAAAATTAAATAATGCATTAAACAGACGCCTGAAATTATGCGGCTTGTTTTGGGCGAGAACTTGATGCATTTGACTAAAAGCCCGCCGGCTATTGAATAAATTAAGTGAGTTATTCCGATTATAATGGGAATTAAAATTACTTGACTGTATATTTCAGCAACAGTTCCAATCGAAGCATCGACAGACATCTAAGTTGAAAATACTTAATATTTGTATATCGTTTTTTAGAGCAGCATTAGTAAAAATATCGGACCTACAATAAAAGAAACTTCAATCATTTTGTAAAATATTTTTGTCAAATAAAAAGTAGTAAAACAAGCAGCAAAAATAATTGTGTTCGTTATAAATATGTAGAATTTTAAAAAATTATTTTAAAAGAGCAGTAAAAACTATTTCAAACATATGAATAGTTCAGTTTATGGTAAACTGAATACAGCGGTTCAAGTTTTATGGCTTGAATATAAAAATATATAAAATTTCGAAAAAACTATTTTTCAAACATTGACGAACTTGCTGCAATAATGTATAATACAAAAATGCGATCGTGGCGGAATTGGCAGACGCGCAGGACTAAGGATCCTGTCGGTTAACCCCGGTGATAGTTCAAGTCTATTCGGTCGCACCATCGTGATATAATTCGAACCCATTGGGGTTCTTTTTATTTTCTTCCTCGAAATCTGCGATGATTTCTTTGACTGTGAGCTGTTCATTTTTATCACGCACATTCAAAGTTATCATAACCTTGTCGCCAAGAATTATAATCTTATTAATGAATGTATCAATCAAGCGATTGCGGAAATCTTCATCTTCAAGGTCGCCGTTTTGAAATTGTGTGAACCAAAAGATTACTTCATCCTCCGTCAAAGGAATTGGGATATTAAATTTTTTCTTCTGCAATCAAATTTTCAAGGCTTGCTTTCTTGCTTCCAAGTTCAACCATTTTTGATTGCGTTTCTTTTGTGAAAATACCTTCGTCCGATTGCTTCAAGGTATTCGCAATTTGTTTATTGATTTCGGCAAGTTCTCTTTCGTATTCTGCGACTTTTGAATTCTCGTTGATTTGTTTACATTTCGCCACAACTTGCTTTGCTGCATTGATAATAAATTCATCGGTCAATTCTTCATTACGTATATACAACTTTGTCTTCAAGGTATTTCTTCGGGAATTGCTTCGCACAACATGGCTTGTCTTTTTTCTTTTTATTGCTAGCACATTTGTAATATCGGTATATATCGCCATGTCGACTTGTGCCACAGTCTGCAACATAACTTTCTTCGAAAATCC
>JAVIWB010002353.1:0-106107 GCA_031893035.1 Dermolepida albohirtum
TAAATATATCATAGTTAGTTGCGATTATATTCGCCAAAAAGGATGAGAAAATCCTTACCTTGTCACATGAAGACTTAACTTGTCACCAACATTAAAACTAGTATTTGTTGTCAAGTTGGGACAGGACCGTATAAATAAAGGTCTTAAAAGATGTATGTAAGATATGATCTGGAAATTTTATTTGATGTTATTTAAATAATATTTAATGCCAAAACAAACTTAACAAACTTGATAACTATTGCACTTACCAAGGTTAAATAGTTATAATATTGTTGTTCTTGAACATACAAAGGGTACTAGGAAAGTTTTGCAATACAGCTTTGTTTATTTAATTTTTTCAAAGTAATTTCCTCTACATTCAATACACTTCTCCATCCTCCGAAACCAATTTTTAAACCAGTTCTGCCAAGCTTCACTGGGGAGTAAAGCACACTCGTTGTCCCATGCCCACAGAAGGTCCTCATCACTGGAAAACCGCCTCCCTTTAGCTTCGTTTTCACATGCGGGAACAGTGCAAAGTCGCAGGGAGCAAAATCTGGACTGTAGGGAGGGTACTCGAGAAGTTTCAATCCTGTCGTGGTCAAATATTCGGTGTAGGCTTTGGCGCGGTGAGTTGGAGCATTATCGTGATGGAGAAACCAGGTGTCCATTCTCGACTTTGGCCGCAGGTTTTTCATAGATCCAATGACTTTAGGCAGGTACTGTTCAGTATACCACTTAGCTGTGACTGTCTTCTGTTTCTCCAAAATGACGTGTCCCACAATTCCACTCGATTTGAAAAATACAGCTATAATTTTCTTCAGTTTGGGATTTTCTAACAACTATGGGTGTATCTTCAAAATGAGCTTTGGTAGGCACATCGTAATAGTACAGCCAAGTCTCGACACATGTCACGATATTGTTCACATACCGAGATTGTCCCTTATTAAACATTTTTAGCATCTCCTGGCCCCAAGTCACACGTCGTGTCATCTGCTCTTCAGTCAGTCGACGTGGCACCCAGAGAACAAAGTTTCTTCACGTGCAATGATCATGCAGGATCGAAAGAATTGTTGGTACATATAGGCCTGAAGTACCCTCTATCTGTTGGTAGGTCACTCGCCTGTCCTCGCCAAGCATTTTCCTCACAGTAGTAAAGTTTTCCTCCGTAACTGACGTTCGTGGCCTTCCCGGCCTCCCAGCAACCTCCACAGTTAAATTTCCCCTTTTTAATTCTCTATACCACCTGAATGTCGTTGTGCGATGTGGACAAACATAACCTAGTACAAGAGTCAGTTCTTCGAAGTACTGGTCTATGTTTAAACCACGCAAGAAATTAGAACGCAAAACTACCTTTTTCTCATTTCATGAACACGATGCCATCGCAAGCACTTTACACTCTCACTGCTAATGAATAACTGAACCCATCGACATGGCGCGGCGTGTACTATGCACGTATGAACATGTTTCAACATGCAGCAACTAGCAGCTTCCTACGATTCATTGTTGCGTTATATTGCAAAACTTTCCTAGTACCCTTTGTACATTAATGTCTATTACAACAAGATTAAGAGAAAATCTGTTGCCTAACGAAAGGACATAAATTCAAATGTGGCCGAAAAATTCCTAGAATATACCGATAAGTGTCTGCTAACAACAAATAAACAACAAACGTGAAAGTAGACACTGAAATTAGGTAGCATTACCAAAACATTGCTGAAGTATTCCTAAAAGTTCTGGTACTATATCATCTGAACACAACGCTGTTTCTTGCTCTCCCAGGATGATATCCTTGAGTCCATTAGGAAGCTCAATAGTAAGTGTATTCCTGAAGACAAAAATATTCCCACTTACTTGATTGAGAATTGTGCTAATCTTTTCGTGAAACCACTTACAATTTTCAATTTAACTATGCTGTTATCTTCATTCCCAAGGCCTTGAAGAATCCACAGAATCTTGTTTGTATTGAACTCTGATACCGCTATATAAGCCGATGACCATAATTTCTGTTTTTACTACAATTTTTAACTACATCCTCTATAAAACCATCTCAATTAAATGTCTCGTCGTTATTTCATCATCAATGCATGTATTTATAAAGAACTACTCCACTTTATCAAATTTATGCTATATAGCCCAAAATATGGCTGAAACCTTAGACGATAGTGTTCAGTTAGATGTTATTTATACGGATTTCAGTCTCCCCTTCATTTGTTTGAAACAACTTCAGTGGGTACAAGTACAAGTTCTATGGATCGACGAATCTGAATTTGAAGTGTTCGGTCAAACTAGGAGCACGAAAGATGCACTCTCACCGTAAAGCAATGAAGACTTTCTGTGCTTATATGGGGTTGTGTTTGTTTTACGGGCACTGACGATTTACGAGAAATTGAAGAATTATTTTCAAGTACTAGAAGACAATGTAATATCAGAGATGCGATTAATAGGAAGCAACTTTATATTTACGAATGACAAATATTCAAAACATACGGCATAGCGTTAGTTTGTAAAATTATCAAACAAACAATGTATTTGAGACAATGATGTGACCACAAATTTCAAACTAGCGAATCAGACAATATCAGACATTATTTATAGGTTGACCTGACGTAATGATACTGCAAAATATTTCTTCAGCTTCTGGAGATACCATGTTAGAGCCGAATAAACTCCATGCTCCTTTTCGTGGTGTCGACTTATTAAGTCGTCAATATAATTTATCTAATTCTCGACACCAAGAAAACGATTAATATTTGAATGATTCCTTTTAACATTTATTCGGCAAATCACCAAGATAGCAAGTGTCCGGCTGTAAATAGACGCGTTCTCGCTTCTTCGTTCAATATATTCGTGTGTTGTACGAGAGTGGAAGGCAATGTGTTTTCATTATTTTTCTGTATCGAAAAGGTACGATAAAATCTACAAAGGAATCGTTCGTTAATAACACAAGTTTACCCGACGATAGGTGAAATCATTGAAGTATATGTAGTAAACAGGGTGTATTAATATTTATTTGAATGATTCTTTTTAACATTAATAAAGGGTGTTTCAAATTTCACGTTTTTTTTTAAGAATGAATAAAACGCATAATTTGCATTCACTTTCAAAAACTTTTTATTGGTAATTGAAGTATCAGTTATAACATTTATATGCGAAAAATAATATCTTCCAAATGGCCTCCTCTTGCAGCTCCACAGACGTCCACTTTTTTGCTAAAATTTTCAATGACATTTTGACATAATTGAGGCTCTATCTCACAAATGACACGAATAATTTCATCTTTCAAAGCAGGAATTGATTGTGGATTGTTTTTATAAACCTGACTTTTCGCATAATCCCAAAGAAAATAGTCTAACGGTGTCAAATCCCATGATCTTGGTGGCCAATTAGCATCACACGTCCACACAGATTACACGTCCAGGAAATTTTTCTCTCAATAAATGAATTGATTCGTGTGTAAAGTAAGGTGTAGCGCCATCCTGTTGAAATCACGTATCCTCTAGATCACTATTCATTAATTCAGGCCACAAAAATTCGGTTATTATCCGACGATATCGATCACCATTGATAGTTACAGCTTCACCAGCTGCATTTTCAAAGAAGTAAGGTCCATTTACACCACCTGACCATAATGCACACCAAATAGTTACTCGTTTAGGATGCATAGTTTTCTTATGAATAATTCGTGGATTTGCCTCATCCCAGATACGGTAATTTTGTTTATTAACATAGCCACCAAGTTCAAAATATGCCTCATCGGAAAACATTATTTTTTGGGAAAAATCAGCTGGTTGTTCATTGATAAAACTGACAAATGAACGATGTTTTAAATGATCTAATGGCTTCAGTTCCTGTATTATTTAAACCTTATATGCCTTCAGAGCTAAATCCTTGTATAAAATACGCCATGTTGTTGATTCACTAAATCCAAGTTGTTATGAACATCGTCTAATGGACATTTCAGGATCTTCAGCAACAGTTTCACGAGCCAAACCAATATTTTCTTGCGAACGATTTTTCACTTTTTCGATCTTCCACGGAACCGGTCTCTTGAAATTTTTTAATAACTCGACCAATAGTGCTTTCAGATGGACGATTATGTAAACCATAAAATTCACGTAATTTTCTAAAAACTCTTTTCGCAGAACGCAGCTTTTCATAAAACAATTCAACAATTTGAACGCGTCGTTGTACCGTGTACGAAGCCATTTTTATAAATGTTATACATCACACTTTTTAAATGCCCACATACCCAGACAAATTTAGTACGCCATCTATATTTTATTTATTCTTAAAAAGAAAGCGGAATTTGAAAGACCCTTTATATCAAGGTATGTTTAATGATTGTGAAAAGATAAATAAGTATTTTATTAATCGTTTTAAATTTTACGCACATTATTTTCGAATCTATCCTCGTATCCACCACACCACATGGTATCTAGATTGTTAAGGATATATCATCGTCTTTTTAATGACTATAAAAAGGTAACAAAATATCAAATCGTTTTAAGTTGTATGCAATTTATTTTAGAACCTACATATCTTCATGTCCATTTTTTTTTAATCGAACTTTTGTACTTTTTCAACATCGAACGTCATTTGTCATTTTCATCCATTGTAAGTTATTTCTTTTTATCCTGGCGATCATAACATTCGTACTTGTCTACTGCAGGAAAGCATTAAAACGCCAGGCTCTCCGACGTTCAGTGCCCCCAGGTCATTCGCCAAAGTTAGGCGCGTCGCGCGCTATCACATCCTCATCTCTTTGTTCCAGTTCTTCGTGTTCACCGTTCCGATACGGCCAATATAAACAATAAAGGGCGACACCTCCTTCTTCCACGGAAAAAAAAGTTTCTCAATCAATCGGTTTAGTCTCGGGCTTAGGCGCTGATGGACCGCGTTTTTTCCCGAAAATTCTCTCAAGTCGCGGACGCCGGACGGTGGAAATGATTTTAAACTGCGCTCACTGTTGATCAATATATAGCGCCGGCGCGCCTTTCTACGGCTAGAGGTGATTTTCGAACAGTGCAGAAGTAGATGTGTCACGGCAATTCACGGGGAGAATTCACGCACGACGCTTTTCCGTGAACGACTTTCAACACTTAACACTTTCTGTCTTCTCTTCTCTTTACTCTAATTGTTTCGAAAATAATTCTTTCTCTATAAAACTAACCAGTCTTTCATTTATAATTCCTTATTCAAAATTAACGAAAGAAGAGAAAATGAAAACGAAAAATTTTACACGCTTCATCAATATTTGCTGCAGAAGGATAAAAATAATAAAAGATAAATTAACACAATACGATTACATTAGGTTTTAAAATAAATTATATCCCTCTTGTCAACGCTTGTACGTATTTACCTTCACAATTTTAAAATTCAAAACAAAGTGTATGATTAATACATGTTTTATTCGTGTTTGTAGAAGGTATGTATCGCATTAAAAAATGTAAATAATATTTCCCGATGTGATTTAGTTCGCTATTAATTATATAAGTGAGTGCTACACAATAGGACGTTAAAAAATTCGGTATTTACGTAGGCGCAAACTGTTTAAATTATGTGTTAAAAATACAGTCAACATAGTAGACAGGTAAGCAGTATTCCTCTTGAATGTTCAGCTAAAATTACATTTCGTAAACCTAAACATTTCCAAACTCTTAATCCAAATTAAAATATGCAATATTTAAACTCTACTTTCATCGTCAAATCGACCGTGTTTTGAAGTAATACAAGGATTGATGCCAAAGTTCTGAAAAGATTAAAACGCATTAATTAGTTTATATCGGAGATTCTCAATGTGTGGGGCACATCCCTCTGATAACGCAAAACAGGTTTATTGACAAAAATAAGAAAAAAGTATTAATTTCTTTTTTTTAAATAATTTACTTAAAGAAATGCAATAAAGTACATTCTGGTATAAATCACAAACAAGCTCAGTAGTGACTAGTGACTGTCTTGGGCTTGACTGCAAAGCAAAATATTCCGAAAAAAGGTTTAATATTTTTAATTGACACTGAATTTTCTTCTATATACATATAACTGATATCTACACAGTCTGTCGCAGAGAGAACCGAACTTTTTTAAAATAAAAACGGAAGCGTTGTATTTTGGTAAAATTCATTTATTTTATTCAAAGTAGTCGCCTTCGGCTTCAATACAAAATTTTGCATGGTCAATTAACATGTCGAATGAATTTTTAAGTTCATCTTCAGAGACATTCTTCAAGAAAGCTGTCCTCTCATCGGCAAATGTAAAAGGTGTTTCAAATTTCGCGGTTATTTTAAAGAATAAACACATTTATATGCGAAAAATAATATCTGCCAAATGGCCTCCTCTTGCAGCTCCACAGACGTCCTCTCTTTTGTTAAAATTTTCAATGACATTTTGACATAATTGAGGCTCTGTCTCACCAATGACACGAATAATTTCATCTTTCAATGCAGGAATTGAGTGTGGATTGTTCTTATAAACCTGACTTTTCACCTAACCCGAAAGAAATTAGTCTAACGGTGTCAAATCACATGATCTTGGTGGCCAATTAACATCACCATTTCTTGAGATTACACGTCTAGGAAATTTTTCTCTCAATAAATCAAAACGATATCTATCACTATTGACAGTTACAGCTTCATCAGCAGCATTTTCGAAGAAGTAAGATGCAATTACACCACCTGACCATAATGAATACCAAACAGTAACTCGTTTAGGATGCATAGGTTTCTCATGAATCATTCGTGGATTTTCCTCACCTCAGATATTGCGATTTTGTTTATTAACATAGCCACCAAGTTCAAAATGTGCCTCATCAGAAAACATTATTTATTGAGCAAAATCAGCTGGTTGTTCATTGACAAAATTGACAAATGAACGACGTTTTAAATGATTCAGTTTCTGTGTTATTTGAACCTTACATGCTTTCAGAGCTAAATCCTTGTGTAAAGTACGCCATGTTGTTGATCCACTAAGTCCGAGTTGTTGTGAACGTCGTCTAATGGAGATTTCAGGATCTTCAGCAACACTTTCACGAACCAAACCAATATTTTCTTGTGAACGACCACCACGACTGTATTTTTCACTTTTTTGATCTTCCACGGAACCGGTCTCTTGAAATTTTTTAATAATTCGGCCAATAGTGCTTTCAGATGGGCGATTATGTAAACCATAAAATTCACATAATTTTCTAAAAACTTTTCACAGAACGCATAAAATAATTCAGCAATTTGAACGCGTTGTTGTACCGTGTACGAAGCCTTTTTTATAAATGTCATACATCATACTTTTTAAATACCTACATATCCGGACAAAGTCAGTGCGCCATCTATATTTTATTTATTCTTTAAAAAAACCGCGCAATTTGAAGCACCCTTTAGTTTGAAGAATAGATAGAAATCACAGGAGGCCAAATCCGATGGCTACCGCTTACTGGTATATTGTACAAAGAGAAAAGATGTACTACTAATGAGGAAGCCTAAATTTTCAATAGCAAACATAGCAGAATGCAAAAATACAATCGCTTATTTCATGGAAGGCTAAGAAGATTATAACACAATTTCTAGCTTTTAGAATGTAACAGAGGTGACATGTACGAGGTATGGCAATTAAATAACGAGATGGCGCTCCTTCCATTGCGCAGCCGCATCGAGTGAGGAATGTCATTGACCTTGATACTTTCCAAGCAATAATCCGTAGTTTTATCACTCAACCTACTTTAGTTTGCTTTAAAACTTTAATTATAGAGGACACTGTTACTTAGTAGAGCAGTGATAATGGTTGACATAATAATCAAGCAACGAATTAACCTGACATTCCTTGCCAAATTAAAAAAATCCCCAACAGAATATTCACAAATGTTAAAGGAGGTGCTTAGTGATAATGCTATGTCACGTGCGCGAGTTTTTGAATCGCGCGAAAGCACGATCGAGCAAGTCGAAATTAAAGGTAATACTGATCGTTTTTTTTTATATCAAGAGTGTTATCGTGACTGACTGAGTACCTGATGGTCAAACCATTAATCAGAAATACTACAAAGAAGTCCTAATCAAGCTGAAGGAAACAGTAAGGAAGAAAAGACCGGATTTGTGACGCACCAGCTCACAGTGTCCTATATGTGAAGCAGTTTTTGCGAACGGACGCATTGCAGTGCTTAGTCATCCTCCGCATTCGTCAAATCTCGCACCATGTGACTTCTACCTGTTCTCAAAGTGAAAAGTGCATTAAAGGGAACACATTTGCAGACCGTTCAACATGTAACAGCAAAAACGGCAGAGTTGTTGAAGAGTCTGACAACTGATTAACAACAGCGTTGTTTTGAACAATGGAAGACACGTATACAGCGGCGTATAGATAGGGGAGGAGAGTATCTTGAAGGGGACAAAAGTTAAATATAAGTTTATTTGCAATAAATAACATTTCTCACAACAGTCTCGTTATTTAATTGCCACACTTCGTGTCAATAGAATATTACGAAATGGAAAACTTTTAACAATCCATGAGCTTCATAGCACTAAATTATACCAATAATATGAGTGTTCACTGTTGTTCACTGTATAGCAAACTACTGTTTCTTATGAAAAATCAATTAAATATCGACGAAAATTCTTCTTCTGGAACCTTGAAGTATGTATGTGTCACTAATTCTTGTATTCCGTAGAAATTCAAAAAGGGAAGAACAAAAAAGCAGCTTCATAATACGTATTTAAAACAAAATTAATTGATCAGTTAGTGGATGATTTCCACATGGTGGAAAACTTCAACAACGTGCTGATGTTGAACAAGAATTGCAACGACTAAATAGAAAATTCCCCATCATTCGCAGTGGAACCAAAAAATAAGAGCGTAGTTCGTTCGTATTGAGAGGCTCCAGAGGGAAGGCGAAAAACAAAATTTTATTGCTAAATAATAATAATAATAATATCTTTAATTCCCAACAGTTACATAAGCCATTTACAGGACATAATTCTCATAAGAAAAAAAATAAAATTGAAACAAAAATAGGTGCAGTTAATTAATCATACTACAAATAAAAATAAGAATTCAATATATATATATATATATATATTATATACACACTTATAGTAATGAAAAATAAAATAGTAAAGAAGAACTGAACTAACAAATTAGCGAAAGGGGTCCTTGTATAATGCTTTGGCATTTCTGGGCATATGTACTAATGGTGCCTTGTAGAGAACATTGGTTCTTGCCCGAGCTATTGAGAAAATCGCCGATGATCTAGTGTCAAAACTAGGCACGAGGAAATCAACCTGGGGCAACAACAGAGAGGAATCAATAAAATTATTCATTAATTTATAAAGAAAACCGCCACTAGCTTTGTCCCTGCGTATAGCAAGAGAATCAAAATTGTGCCTAGCAAGCAGACCCTCATACGTCGAACCAAGAGTAGGATAATGACCATCAATCCTGTAGGATAAGTATTTGAGGAACCTCTTTTCAACACGCTCCAGGAGTAACTGCTGGTAATGGTAAAGCGGCTACCACACAACTGGAGCGTATTCCAATCTGGACCGGACAAGAGAACCATAAAGAACCTTCAAAGTGTGCAATCTACTAAAATCCCTGCAAGAACGAATAAGGAACCCAAGATCTCTGGAAGACGATGAAGTTATACTACTTATATGCTTCGAAAAGCTAAGATGTGAGTCAAACAAGACTCCAAGATCCTTGAAATTGTGTAATCTGGGTATAATGGATTGCCGAACATTGTAGTTATAGTAAAGCGAAGTATCACTTCTGCTAATAGCGAGAACCGCACATTTGTCGATGCTGAACTTTATCTGATTGTGGGTACACCAATCGTCAATAATGCACAGATTAGATTGAAGATTAATACTGTCGTCAAGTGAATTAATACAGCTGAAGATCTTTAGATTGTCGGCGTAAGCTAACATTCTGCAGTTAAGACGTTCCAAGACATCATTAATATAAATATTAAACAAAAGGGGTCCCAAATGAAAACCCCTTAGACGAATACCCATTATAATGCACATAAGCAGAACGATTCTGTAGATAGGAAGAAAGTAAAATCACTAATCTAAATCTAAATCACTAAGTCACCACGACAATAAGAATTAAACAACTGTGTATAGAAAACAAATCTAAACACTCTAATATTGTAATGATATCTATATGAAACAAAACTGCTAATATGTGGCAAAGCTATCAAACTAGGAACTTACTTTTGAATAACCCTATATAATTTACAATTCTGTCAATAAAAATTCAAATTTCGATATAAAATTCTCAATTAATTATATTAGACGTATTCAATTAATTCGTCAAAATTAAATTAAATTAAATTTGGACGTATACGAACGCCTAAAAATAATTGAAATGTTAACGAGATCTTGTTTACGACGCGTTTCTAGTTCATCAACTTTCATAAGGCAAACCGTGGTTTTACTAATGAACTTATTCTCTGAGAGTTATCGTATCGTCTACAATACATCAAAAATTGGAAAAAACAAATGGCACATACTAAGTTTTGAAGATATTCAATCCATATCCTTATTATTCTTATTCTCTGTGGCTTTTGCAAACGACGCGATAAGCCGCAGAGAATAAGTTCGCTAGTAAAACCACAGTTTACCTGATGAGAGGTAATATACACGAAACGAGTCGTAAACAAGGTGTTATTAACATTCGACTTATTTTCAGACGTTCACCGAATGGCATATGCCAAGTTTGAAAGTGTATACGTATCGTGACTACAATGTCGTATATTTGGCAGGGCGAACACGAACTTCGTTTTTTCGGACGATAGCGTTTTCGGACAATACAGAAAGGCATTGTTTTTTCAAAAAAAGTATATAATTTAAAAGGCTATAAAGAAATATCACATTTAATCGCGAAAATATTTCGAATAACAGTAATCGTATTTCAACACTGTATTATTTTAAAATGCAACCTGTCGACTAGATTATCTCGTTAGCTGGTAGCGTGTAATTTGATTTAATATTAGTCTTAGGTCAAGGTGATAGGTACATGTTTATTTAGAGTGCACGGGCAATCGCTGATTTCGCTAACAACAACGTCATCGCACGAACGGTGCGTTGCGATAAAATAACCCTTCGGAGCGGCTATGAATATACGTGAAAATATTTGTAATCTTATGCGGACGTTCTAAATGAAATTTACATAACACAAATTGACGTCGACTGCTGCTTTAGTATCATTATAGACAATCAAAGCTATGGATTTTCGACCAAAATATAGTCTATATGAACAAATACTGAAATAGCTACAGTTTTTTTTGAGGCAATTCAAGCAAGGTCAAGATTTTAAACCAAAGTGCGATGAAAAAGCACAGACTGTGTTTTATGGACAAAATTAATATGTATATATATATATATATATATATATATATATATATATATACGAGGGTTGTTTGACAAGTAGTGAGAATGGAAAAAAAACGAATTTTTTAAATACAAAATAATTTTTATTTTTCAATATATTCTCCTAAAAGAGCAATACGTTTATTCCAACGGTGCTCCAATGCCCTTATGCCATCTCTAAAATGCGATTCCGGAAGGCTTGCAAAATACTCATTTAAGAAGATGATAAGCTCGTCGTTAAACGAAAATTTCTTTCCACCTAGTGCCATTTTCAATTTTGGAAAAAGGTGGAAGTCGGAAGGGGCTAGATCCAGCGAATAAGGCGCATGCGGTACTAATTGGAAATGCAACTCGTGGATTTTGGACATCGCAACTGTGCTGGTATGAGAGAGAGAGTTGTCTTGGTGAAACAGAATCTTTTTCTTTGCCATTCCTGGCCGTTTAACACGAATCTCAACATTTAATTTTTGTAGAAGTTCCGCATAATATTGTCCGTTTATTGTGGCACCTTTCTGAAGGTAATCAATGAACAAAATGCCTTTTGAATCCCAAAAAATTGATGCCATCACCTTGTTTGCCGATAAAGTGGTTTTCGCTTTCTTTGGAGGTGCAGAACCACGTTCTAACCATTGTTTCGACTGTTGTTTAGTTTCGGGTGTACTGTAGTGTATCTAAGTTTCATCGCAAGTATTTGCTACTTGCGATGGAACTACAAAAATCAACCAGATTCCGCTTATAAAGGTCCAAACACTCATTGGAAATGCGCAAACGGGCGAACTTTTGATCAGTCGTAAGCAATCGCGGCACCCATCTTGCCGAAAGCTTGGAAATGCCCAATTCTTTCGCGAAAATGTGGTGTACGCATTCTGTTGAAATGTTTACCATGTATGCTGTCTCTCTCACTTTGAGTCGTCGATCTTGCGTAATAATATTATAGATTTTTATGATCATTTCCTTAGAAGTCACGATTTTGGGTGCTCCAGAGCGCGCTTCATGAACACAGCTTGTTCTACCACGTTTAAATTCATTTACCCATCTACTTATTGAGGCGGATGATGGAGCAGATTCACCTAATGTTTCCGTAACTCATCTTTTATTTCGGTGGCTTTCATACCTTTAATTACGAAGTATTTAATCACCGCACGATACTCTGCTTTTTCTATTTTAACAAAACGACGTGTTGCTTCTTTTTCAATCAACTGTCAAAAATAAACTAATCAACCGATTTATCTAAATATGGGAATGTAAACATTCCTACATATGTGTCATTCTCACTACTTGTCAAACTAATCCTCGTATATATATATATATATATATATATATATATATATATATATATTATGTATTTTAGTAATAAGCATATAAAAAAAATTAATTTAATAACTGTCAATCAAAACACACTGAATTATAGGTCAAGAAATTTCGAAATACTTCGTATATATGTATCTGACGTTAGAACAGACCTGAGTTTTATATCGGGTTTTTCATTTCAATAATGATGTAACAATTTTGTATTTAAATAAAACAGAATAATTGAGATATTGGGCTGAAGTTTTTTCCAGCTACAATAAACTTGTTACATTTAACTATAGAATTCGATCTTGTTCATATGATCACCCTTGGAGCCAATTTTCCATCACTCTTTCACACATATCAGCCAGTAGAACATTGGCAGTTTCGCGTTCAATATTGTCCCTGAGCTCCTCTATCGTTGTTGGCTTGTTGGCATAAACCACTGACTTAACGTAACCCCATAAAAATAAATACCACAGGGTAAAATCGCATGAGCGAGGTGGTTACTACCGTCCACGGTTGCCGAACTTCTCCTTCAATAGATCAATTGTTTGAACAGCTGTGTGTCATGTAGCACCGTCTGGTTGGAACCACATATCGCTGATGTCAGGTCCATCTAATTTTGGCCAAAAGTAGCCTCCCAACATGGTGTGATAGCGAACTCCATTGACCGTAACACGGCGATCATTTTCATAGACGAGAAAATATGGTCCAATCACACCTTTTTCTAGTTCTGATGGAGTCTCTTACAGCACCTGTCGGTTTGTTGTTGTCCAATAACGCATATTTTGCGTTTGATAAAGCCATTAAGCCAAAATTTAGCTTCATCTCTGAAGATGATTTTTCAATGAAATTCAGGATTTTCTTCAAACTTTAGCAGAGCCCAACTTTTTACTTAATATTAAACTTGGGAACAAATCAGACATCTCATTTTTAAAGATTCCGCCCCCTTTTTACATATCACTTGCTTTACTTTTGTCATTTTACATCCATAGTATATGATCAACCATCTCAAATTGCTGCTTTTGCTGCAATATTAGGTAGTTATCCGAAACTTCTACCATTTGTGTAATGTGTAATTTCCATTAATATCCACTTTTAGCTTAATGTTTAGCTTTGGTTTAAATCAGATATCTTCTTTTACGAGAATTTGCCGCTTCATTGCTTCAATTTTTCACAAATTGCCTCTCTTTTTCCCGTCTTTTATTGCTTTTGTTATTTTCCATCTTAATTATGTTGCCAACATCTCAATTCCTACTTTTCATTCTTCTGTCTTTGAGATATTATCCGACAACGATAGCATTAAACAAACCCTTTGTACCATTGTGCAAACATTGTTAGTCTATGTTCATTTATAACCTTTTTAGCTTGATGTTTAGCTTTTATTTATACCAGATACCTTTTTTAAGAGAATCTACCGCTTCATTCCTTCATGACTTTAACGAATTGCCTGTCCGTCTCCCGTCTCCCGCTTCCCATCTCTCGTTTCTCGTTCGCTTGCTATCTTTCAACTTAATCATTTTACCACCCTAGCAATCCTTAGCTTTCATTGTTCTGTATTTTAGATTTCGTTCGACGATGATAATTTTAGGTACTTATTCCAAAACTTCTACCATTACTGTAACGGTCAATATTCTTTTCTATTTATGTCCCTTTTTAGCAGTGGGGGCCAAATCCGGTGAATACGGTGAATGGTTGATGGTTAAAATGCCATTTCTAGTTAGAAAATCACAAATGCCAGCTACTATTTTCACGATATTGTGGGCGCACACGACGAATACGTGCCAAAAGACGCTTCATAACACCAAGATAATATACAGCATTAACTGCCTGACTAGTTGGTACAAACTCTTTGTGCACTATGCCTTTCGAATCATAAACACAAATCAACATTGTCTTCACTTTTGACTTCTCCAAAAGGTTCTTTTTCGCTTGGATGCTTCCGTGCAGAGCTTAATCTGTGGATCATATTAAAAACACCATGTCTTATCGCCAGTTACAATAGAATACCTGAAGTTTTCATCCTTTTTGTGCATTTAATCAAATATAATGTTGAATTCAGAGCCATTTTTTGATTTTCAGTTAGCTTGTGTGGTACAAACCTTGCACAAATCTTTCTCAGTCCCAAATGCTGCCTCAAAATGCGATGAATTGAATCTTTGGAAATATTTAATTCCATTCCCGCGTATCGCAATGAAGATTTCACTCATTTCTGATAAATTCACACACAAGTCTGATGTCACTTTCCGTAACCACAGATTTTTTTTACACTAAGATGTTCATGGTCATTTATGTTCGTACGACCGTCTCTAAATCGTCTATACCACTCATACACACTGGTACGTGATATACACACACCACCATACACTAGTTTCATCAAATTAAATGTTTCAGTAAACGATTTACCGAGTTTAAAACAGAACTTGATATTTGCTCTTTGTTCGAAATAAATTTTTCAACCAATGCCAAATACAAACTGTTACTTTATACACAATTTCTCTGCTTCTAATGATGCAAATATCATGATATTTTGACATAACATTCGTGAAAGATCTATCTTACCAAAGCATATTTTTTTAATAGATGGCGCCACTAAAAATTGCTATTTTAAGAAAGTTCGGTTTTCTCTACGACTGTATTAAAGACAATAATTTGTGAAGTGCATTTACATTCATAGTATGCTAAACAAAAATATTTCTCTGTAAATTAGACATATTTTAATTCGATTCCCAAGTATTGGTATGCCAGACATGTTGTTATAATTTGTATATTGGTCAACGCGTTTTTTTGTGTTTCAAAACACATTATTTCAATCGTCTTCGGTCTCTTTTGTTTGCCAACATCGCATCACTTGTTGCTTTCACCAGCTTCTATTCACGAATTTCTCTTCTATCGAACAGCTCCCTTCATCCATCAATTCCAATTCAATGACGATAATAAACTTCGCACGAGAGCTCTTCAGCTTTTCAATAATAACGGGAAGTAATGGATTATATTCCATTGTATGCAAATATATTACTGAAAAAGAAAAAATTTGGACTGAGCGTCAGTCGTACTTTAAAAATTAAATCCTTCAAACCTATTTCACGAAACAAATAATTCAATCTTCTGCAAATATTTAAAGGGTGTTTCAAATTTCGCGGTTTTCTAATAGAATAAATAAAAGACATAAGTTGCATTCACTTTCAAAAACTTTTTATTGGTAATTGAAGTATCATTTATGACGTTTATATGCGGAAAACAGTATCTGCCAAATGGTCTCCTCTTGCAGCACCACAGGCGTCCACTCTTTTGTTAAAATTTTCAATGACAGTTTGACCTAATAGAGGCTCTATCTCATCAATGACAGGAATAATTTTATCTTTCAAAGCAGGAATTGATTGCGGATTGTTTTTATAAACCTAACTTTTCACATAACGCCAAAGAAAATAGTCCAACGGTGTCAAATCACATGATCTTTGTGGCCAATTAACATCACCGTTTCTTGAGATTACACGTCTAGGAAATTTTTCTCTCAATAAATAAATAAATAAATTGATTCGTGTGCAAAGTGAGGTGTAGCGCCATCCTGTTGAAACCACATATCCTCTAGATCAATATTCATTAATTCAGGCAACAAAAATTCGGTTATCATCCGACAATGTCGATCACCATTGACAGTTACAGCTTCACCAGCAACATTTTCAAAGAAGTAATGTCCAATTACACCACCTGACCATAACGTACACCAAACAGTAACTTGTTTAGGATGCATAGGTTTCTCATGAATAATTCGTGGATTTTCCTCACCCCGAAACGGCAATTTTGTTTATTAACATAGCCACCAAGTTAAAAATGTGCCTCATCGGAAAACATTATTTTTTGAAAAGAATTCGCTGGTTCTTCATTGATGAAATTGACAAACGAACGACGTTTTAAATGATATAATGGCTTCAGTTCCTGTGTTATTTGAACCTTATATGCCTTCAGAGCTAAATCCTTCTACGAAATACGCCATGTTGTTGATCCACTAAGTCCAAGTTGTTGTCAACGTCGTCTGATGGACATTTCAGGATCTTCAGCAACACTTTCAAGATCTAAACCAATATTTTCTTGTGAACGACCACTACGAATGTATTTTTCACGTTTTCAATTTTCCACGGAACCGGTCTCTTGAAATTTTTTAATAATTCGATCAATAGTGCTTTCAGATGACGATTATGTAAACCATAAAATTCATGTAATTTTCTAAAAACTCTTTTCACGGTACGATGATTTTCATAAAATAATTCAACAATTTGAACGCGTTGTTGTACCGTGTACGAAGCCATTTTTATAAATGTCAGACACTACACTTTTTAAACGCCCACATACCCAGACAAATTCAGTACGCCATCTATATTTTATTTATTCTTAAAAAAAACCGCGCAATTTGAAACATCCTTTAGAATGAGCAAATGTTATATGTATTTAAATCGAGTCTCAATCCAAATTACTGTAATTTTTCAAGTCGAGTAAGTAGTTTAAAAATAGAAAATATCTTCGAATTTCTGGATTATAGATGTCCTGTTTATCGAATGCTCTGGATATATTTATCCGAAAATAACCACGTGCTTTGAAAAACTGGTTTCTCGTTAGACATAATATAAATTTGTAACAGGATGTGTTAAATAATAGACTGAAAACACGGGATTTTGCATATATATTAAATTACAGAATAATATACAGAGTTTCTAAAAGTATGAACCGATTTCATAAAGCAATGTTTGGATTCTCAGATATAGTGCTATAACCAGTTACCATCAATGTCAAAAATACAGTTTCTAGGCTTCCAGTGGTAGCCACATGGGTGCTGTAGGTATATTTGTCATAAAACACAGCTTACTTTTTTGTTTATACTTGAAATAGCAACCGGAAAACAAACGCTTTTTGTGTTCTCAAAATTGTTTGTCCGTTTTGATGTAGTGTGCTTTTCTAAGGTGATTCGTTATTACACCGTCCTCTTCTAAGAATATACAACGGTAATTTGTTTACAATTATGTTTGTGTAAAGGCAGAAGTCCAGGTCGACCGTAAATATCGGGGAATAATTGCAAAGAATCCGTGTTATATTTGAACGAGGTCCGAGACAGCTTAGATTCATTCATTTTCCAGCGAAATAAAAAATCGAGCTTTATTGAGTTAAAAAGTGTTCCAGCGATGGATAGTTCGGAAGGGAGTTCAAGATCTTGGTATATGAAAACTATTATTTTCTGCTATTCCATCGTTAATTAAATTCACAGAAATCAATTAAAAATTTCTGCGCTGGAGAAGGACTCGAACCTCTACCTACCAATTAAGCCACCAGGCAGTACAACTGTACTGAATTTAATTAACGATGGAATAGCAGAAAATAATAGCTTTCATTAATTCTTACTTGATTATATGTTTCTATATAATTATTAATATCTTGGTATGTGATTTCTTTCATATGGAAATATGTAATAACATCAAGTTTATATTCCACCTTTACCCAAAAACATAAATGTTAAACAACGAATCGAATAGCAGCATGTTATTCTTAAGATAACATTAAAAATACGTGTGATGTTAGTCATTGCTGTTTCAAGGAGGTTTTTTTAGCACTGTTACAATAAGTAGATCATAACCTGCGGTTTTTCTTATAGGATTAAGCGTATCGGTTTTGTTTCTGATGTCAAACGTTTTAACAGGTTTGTTGAGTGGTGACACTTGATGTAGAATATGTTAAAAGCCTTGTACTAATAATAATAATAGTTATAATAGCCTTTGTTATTATCCAACAAATCAGACGACAGTTTATTAAACCGTGGTCTGATCTCTTCTGGATCACTATACGTACGTGATAAAAAAATCTTGAATACAATATTGTTGCGAGTTTTAAGTGCATCAAATATATCTCGTGAACTTTGGAGCACAGGAAAATCTATTTGACAAAGTAAGGACGGTGAATTCCTTCTTTACTCATAAAACATTTAGTGCCTTGAAAGCAAAACTCCTTTTACAAACTTCGTCCATGTTATTTGAGCAATTATTTATAAGTTATCTACCTACACACACACAAAATGCCTATATGATGACTCCTGAAGCAGTGTTTGTTTAAAGTTGTGTCAATTTCCGATTGGTCATGTACAGCGTGTTACAAAGAGAATATACGTATTACAAAGTATTATTTTGTCCAAACTATCGATCGCTGCGCCTCAGCTCGGCTATTAGAGAAACGAATACATAGTCTAGTTTATTTAATAGCCGCTAGATGTCAGTTGTCTTCTGGTTTTCTTGGTAACCGTCATATGTTAAAAATGGCGTGATTACAATGCAAAGACGTTTCAGGTTGAGCTACCAAATTGATCCTCCGAATGGGTGGAACATTCGCAGATGGTATCCACAGTTTGTAGATACAAGATGTGTATGTAAAGAAAAGAGTCCTGGCCTCCCTTCTGTTTCTGAAGAAAATGTTGCACAAATTCAAACTGCTTTTCAATATAATCCTTCAAAATGAACTCGTCGTGCCAGTCGGGAGTTACAACTGCCTACGACAACAATTTAGAGTGTTTTGAAACGTCGGTTGATTATGAAGCCGTACAAGTTACAGTTGTTATAAGCTCGGCGTTCTGATGACAAACGGAAACGTGTGGCATTTTGTAACGAGATTCATCATGCTATTGACAATATAACACTTTCGCACAACGCATCGTGTTCAGTGATGAAGGGACTTTCCATGCTAGTAGTATGATAAACAAACACAATGTTCGAATTTGGGGTTTACAGAACACACGTGCAGCCATTGAACATGTACGAGAATCGCCTAAAATCAATGTGTTTTGGGCGATATCCCGATCATCTGTTTATGGCCCATTCTTCTTTGATGGAAACACGGTTAACGGTCAGCAGTATCTCACTATGTTACAAAACCGGTTGTTTCCAAAGCTGCATGAAGACAACTTCATTTTTCAACAAGACGGGGCACCCCCTCACAGGAGTCGTCAAGTGCATGAATATCTGAATGAAACTCTACCGATGCGTTGGTTTGGTCGTCAAGTAGATGGTGACTTAGTATGTCTCGGCTGGGCTCCACGGTCACCCGATTCGAACCCTGTGACTTCTTCCTATGGGATTTCGATAAAGACAACGTTTATGTACCACCACTTCCACAGAACCTGGAAGAGTTGAAGAACCGGATCCGTACTGTCGTAACATCAGTGACGAAGGACATGCTTGCCCGAGTATGGCAGGAATTTGAGTATCGATGTGATATTGTTCGTGTCGCTGATGGAGAACATATTGAACATCTGTAATCTGAACTTGAGATGTTCGTAAATATGTGTGTAAAGTTTCATATTCGTATGTCTTAAAGTTGGTAGTAAATATATGCATTCGAAATACGTATATTCTTTTTGAAACAGCCTGTACTTTCGTGCGCTTGCAGTCGTATTACATCTGTGTCAAGTATTTTATTGTCAATCTATTTATTACTTTTATTATGAAAACTATTCTAGACTTAAAGACTACTAATAAATTAATATAATAATATGCATTAATTGTTTGATATTAGCCAATAATTACGAAATATTCTATTATAAGAGTTTTTTGGTCAGATACGTATGTGAACAACTGTATGCTTCGATTGTTATCGTACTGTAAAATTTAATTATTTCCAATTTATTGTGTTCTTGCTCGTGTGTAGAATATTTCTGCGGCGTCGCTAAATATTTCGCTGACGTTAATCTTCCAATAATATTTAATTAATGGGCCAACTCCTAGCGCAGATATGCAACCTTATACTTGCACAGACTCATCTCCATGTTTTATTGCTGACTGTATACATAATAGGTTATACCCTTACCTAACCCATCTGTGAAGATACTATTTCCTTTTCGATCCGAATATTTCAAATTTGCATTCGCCTGTTTAAAGTACGCGTCGCTTCTTTTCCGATGTCCGATGGGAGTGAATTCGTGCATATTCCGACCGCTTCTGTTTATTACTCGTTCGCAATAATGACTTCCTACTAAAAACACGACCATAAATCCTTGTTTACTCACGTGGTGTACTACATAAGTGACTCTTTTACACTCGTGTCAAAAGTTCTAGGAATTGAAAATATTATTATTATTATTAAATGAAAGAAAAAGCAGTTTGCGCGAAAATATTTTAGTCGTAGTTCGATTCAAGATACTTTAATTTGACTAGAAACCATGCACCTTTGTGGCATTCCATGGTGTTTTGCTTCACTATATTATATACTGTGATGAAGACACAAGTTAAGTTTGACCTTCTTTCTATAAAGACGTTTTCGATAAGAAAAAATTCAATTGTTTAACAATATTGTTTCCATATTTAATATTATTCTATTTTACTCTCATATCAAAGTTCTAGGAATGAAAAATAAAGGGTGTTTCAAATTGCGCGGTTTTTTTAAAGAATAAATAAAATATAGATGGCGCACTGAATTTATCTGAGTATGTGGGCATTTAAAAAGTGTGATGTAATGACATTTATAAAAATGGCTTCGTACACGGTACATAAACGCGTTCAAATTGTTGAATTATTTTATGAAAATCAGCGTTCTGTGAAAAGAGTTTTCAATTACGTGAATTTTATGGTTTACATAATCGTCCATCTGAAAGCACTGTTGGTCGAATTACTAAAAAATTTCAAGAGACCGGTTCTGTGGAAGAACAAAAAGGTGAAAAATACAGTCGTAGTGGTCGTTCACAAGAAAATATTGGTTTGGTTCGTGGCAGTGTTGCTGAAGATCCTGAAATGTCCATTAGACGACGTTCGCAACAACTTGAACCAACAACATGGCGTATTTTACACAAGGATTTAGCTCTGAAGGCATATAAGGTTAAAATAACACAGAAACTGAAGCCATTAGATCATTTAAAACGCCGCTAAATTGTCAATTTCATCAATGAACAACCAGCTGATTTTTCTCAAAAAATAATGTTTTCCGATGAGGCACATTTTGAACTTCGTGGCTATGTTAATAAACGAAATTGCCGTATCTGGTGTGAGGAAAATCCACGAATTATTCACGAGAAACCTATGCATCCTAAATGAGTTACTGTTTGGTGTGCATTATGGTCAGGTGGTGTAATTAGACCTCACTTCTTTGAAAATGCTGCTGATGAAGCTGTAATTATCAATGGTGATCGATATCGTCGGATGATAACTGAATTTTTGTGGCCTGAATTAATGAATATTAATCTAGAAGATATATGGTTTCAACAGAATGGCTCTGCAACTCACTTCGCACACGAATCAATTGATTTACTGAGAGAAAAATTGCCTGGACGTGTAATCTCAAGAAACGGTGATGTTAATTGACCAACGAGATCATGTGATTTCACACGGTTAGACTATTTTCTTTAGGGTTATGTGAATAATCAGGTTTATAAAAACAATCCACAATCAATTCCTGCTTTGAAAGATGAAATTATTCGTGTCATTGGTGAGATAGAGCCTCAACTATGTCCAAATGTTATTGAAAATTTTAACAAAAGAATGGACGTCTGCGGAGCTGCAAGAGGAGACCTTTGGCAGATATTATTTTTCGCACCTAAATATCACAACTGATACTTCAATTATTAATAAAATGTTTTTGAAAGTGAATACAAATTATGTGTTTTATTTATTCTTTAAAAGAACCGCGAAATTTGAAATACTCTTTATATTATTAAATGAAAGAAAAAACAGTTTCTGCAAAAATATTTTAGTCGTAGTTCATTTCAAGATACTTTAGTTTGACTAAATAGTAAGCATGCACCTTTGTGGTATCCCATGGTGTATTGCTTCACTATATTATAAATTGTGATTTAGACACAAGTAAACTTTAACCTTCTTTCTATAGAAGCGTTTTCGATAACTTTTGCATTTTCTTCTTGTAAATTATTATATACATTTAATAGTATTTTCGTAGTCTGAACTACCAGATGAATCTTATAGCGCCACTATTTATATTGTCTGTCACCGAGTCACAGTTATCGTTATTTGTTTCATATTGTTCACCTTCTCTGTCTTCGTCTCAAGGTTCCCACATTTTCTTATAATAAAATATATGCTTCCTCAAATTACAATTTATATTTTGTTGCTAACGAAGATGCATATAGACTGCGTTATTTAACTGTAAGAAATTCTAAGTTGTAATGCCTTCCCTGTCTTCGTCCCAAGGCCTCCACATTTGCTTAAATTTAAATGCTTTCTCACATTAGAATTTATATTTTGCTCCTAACGAAAATATTTACAAAGGGTACTAGGAAAGTTTTGCAATACAGCTTTGTTTATTTAATTTTTTCAAAGTAATTTCCTTTACACTCAATACATCTCTCCATCCTCCGAAACAAATATTTAAACCAGTTCTGCCAAGTTTCACTAGAGAGTAAAGCACACTCGTTGTCCCAAGCCCGCAGAAGGTCCTCATCACTGGAAAATCGCCTCCCTTTCAGCTTCATTTTCACATGCGAGAACAGTTCAAAGTTTCAGGGGGCAAGATCTGGACTGTAGGGAGGGTGCTCGAGAAGTTTCAATCCTGTCGTGGTCAAATATTCGGTGCAGGCTTTGGCGCAGTGAGCTGGAGCATTATCGTGATGGAGGAACCAGGTGTACATTCTTGACTTTGGCCGCAGGTTCTTCATAGATCCAATGAGTTTAGGCAGGCACTGTCACTTAGCTGTGACTGTCTTCTGTGTATCAAAAACGACGCGTTCCACAATTCTACTCGATTTGAAAAATACGGCATTTTCTTCTTTCCAGATCGGGATTTTCTGAAAACTACGGGTGTGTCCTCATCATCAAAGACCCAAAGACCCCGTAATAGTACAGCCAAGTCTCGTCACCTGCAACGCTGTTGTTTACATACCGAGATTGTCCCTTACTAAACTTTTTTAGCATCTCCCGGAACCAAGTCACACGTCGTCTCATCTACTCTTCAATCAGTCGATGCGGCACCCAGAGAGAACAACGTTGCAACATGCAAATGATCGTGCAGAATCAAACGAATTGCTGATGCATTTAGGCCTGAAGTGCTCTCTATCTGTTGGTAGGTCACTCGCCTGTCCTTGCCAAGCATTTTCCTCACAGCAGTAACGTTTTCTTCCATAACTGACGTTCGTGACCTTCCCGGCCTCTCAGCATCCTCCACAGTTAAATTTCCCCTTTGGAATTCTCTATACCACCTGAATATCGTCGTGCGATGTGGACAAAATCACCTAGTGCAAGAGTAATTTCTTCGAAGCACTGGTCTATGTTTAAACCACTCACGAAATTATAACGCAAAACTGCTCTTATCTCGCTTCGTTTCTACGATGCCATCGAGTGCACTTTGCACTCTCACTGCTAATGAATAACTGAGCCCATCGACATGGCGCGGCGGCTACTATGTACGTATGAACATGTCTCAACATGCAGCAACAAGCAGCTTCTTACTATTCATTGTTGCGTCATATTGCAAAACTTTCCTAGTACCCTTTGTATGTACGACTTAAAGAAATGTTAAGCTACCATGCTGTTTTAGTTATACAACGCTTAGTAATAACTACTAAATTTAATTCCTAAAACTAATGTACATAAATGAGCAAATCAAGTTCTCTTACTCACGCACAATTTGTTTAATACCACCCAGACTATTAAAGTAAGGAATAGGTAACATCTTAGATGTGTTTACGTTTCATTAAACCCTCGTCGCAGAGAGTATTATAAATTTACTTACATCATTACTTAGCCAAATTGAAATATCTTGAAACGAACTCTAATTCTCGAATAATCTGTCCCTTATCCATGGTTATTTCGTTACCTGCTTAATAACAGTTTTGCGTGGGTTAGTATATCACTATACTTCGAAACATTTAATTTAATTATTGTATTTTAAACCATAAAGTACTTGTTTACTTTAATAAAAATGCATGTGCGTATTTTTCTGATACTGCAAGAAAAAATTCATTTTATTCCACCATCCGTATTCTTTAGGTTATCTTTCAAAAGAGTATTGGAATGCCTAGAATACCTGACGAAAGTCGCCACTGGTTAGTGCTCGTTCATCAACACGGCTTAAGTCAGCGATAAATTATAAACAGAATGCAGTGCTTTAAGCTTTTGATTTTTAAAATGCCCAAAAAGCACGGCGTATCGGGTTTGGTGGCTAATAAAAAGGACTGGGAAGGTCAAGAAAAGTAAAAGAAGATCGTGAGCAATATTTACAATTGACATCTTTGCGAAATAGGTCAAAATCATTTAGAAAATGAATGGACGATCTTCGTAGATCATCTATGTACGTACAGTACTGCGCAAAAGAAAGAAACACCTAACAATATTTTCCAAAACTTATTTACTAAGACGATTTTACTAATAATTATTGGATTAATTTAATTTATAATACTTAATACACCCTTCCAAGAACGATTCACTTATTGGTAGAAATATAATCACTGGAAATTTCCAAGTTTATAACATCATACTTCCGCGTGTGGATGAGATCGACCGCCTGATAAGAGGATTAAAGTAATAAATTTTATTGCACCACAATGCTCTACAAAAAAATTTCAAGGAAGAGTTATTTATCTATATGATTTTGTTTTTAACTCGGTGGTAGAAACGATACAGAGCGGTTCCACAATAGAAATTATTTAGATTCTTAAAAACCGCGCCTACGAGTGAAATTTTCATTTTAAGAAAAAATTGTGAGCTGTAAATTGTTATAGTAGATAGAAAATGCCTAGAATAGCATTACTAGACTGAAATAGAATTATTGTTTTACACCAAGAGAGTTATAATCAAGTGAAAATATTAAAGATAGTGAAATGTTGCCGATATGCCGTGCAACAAATAATAAAAAGAAAGACTGAAACCGGCAGTGTAAGTGATAGACTAACAGGTGGACGTCCAAAAAAGCTCAGTAAAGCTGATGCACAGTTTTTAAAAGATAGTTCCTTAAGAAATCGTAAGAAAGTTAGCGCAAAACTAGTTTAAGATCTTGCACAAACATTTAGTACTTCGGTACATGCTTCAACAGTAAGGCGATACTTGCTCAGTTTAGGATCGAAAGGATGCATGGCCGTGAGAAAACCCTTACTGAGAGGTAATAGAAGGAGACGATTAAAATATGCCAAAGACCACGAAACTTGTGATATAATTAGAGGCGACAAGTACTGTGGACTGACGAATCTAAATATCAATTATTTGGAACGAACAGACGTCAGTATATTAGAAGACGCCCTGGTGAATCGTTATTGGAACCATGTTTACACACTACCATAAAGCATGGAGGAGGCAATATCCAAGTTTGGGGTTGTATTTCGGTAGCAGGTGTGGGTGAAATGTAAAAATAGAAGGTAAATTAACTGGTAAGAAGTATAGAACACTATTAGAAGAACATGCTATACCATCAGGACAGCGACATATTGGCAATAATTTCAATCTAGAGCAAGACAATGATCCCAAGCATGCCTCAAAACTTGTAAAAACTTATTTAACACAGCAGGACGCAAATGGAGTATTGCAGACTATGATATGGCCACCTCAAAGTCCTGACTTAAATATTATTGAGCATGTGTGGGATTATCTTGACAGAAAAAAGTGTGAAAGGGGGCCAAAGAACAAAAATGAACTGTGAAACATACTACAGGAAGAGTGGTACAATATTCCTGAAAATTTCATTAATTCATTAATGGAAAGCCTACCAAGCAGAATGCAAGATACCCATAAAAAATAAAGGTGGCCATACAAAATATTAAATATCGATATGTGTTAGTTTTTATACATTAAAAAAATTTCAACTTGTGTAAGATTATTATTTATCCTTTTTTAATAGTTTCTTGTAGAATTCAAGACGGTACTTCTTTCTTTTGCACAGTACTGTATATATATAGAATTCCATAAAATCCGTACACTAGTAATTACTTCCACAAATAATGTACGAATCGAATATCCAAATGCATTACATTCCAATCCACGTATAAGTCATTCTAAATATGTAATATACATTTACATCTCAATAGAGTTTACATTAAAAATAAATTACTCTTTATTAATTTAAAATACAAAGCACTCTAAATAACCGTTAAGAGAAAAGGTCTAATTCTATTATTTATGGTCCTAGAAACTACTGTTATTTTGTAACCGATTCTTAAATGTACTCTCTAAATACTAGATAGAAAATCAAGTATTTCTGTTAGATTATTTTATTTGCTCTGCGCTCGGAACACATAACAATTGCTTAAGAAATTGTCACTGTATTGAACAAATGTAGATATTTTTTGTTAACGATTCTGTATCAAGTCCGTGTCTGCGAATTAGAAAGTGTTTGGTTAATCAACAATTTTTGCGAGTGGACAAGAAATAGAGGTATACAATATCTAATAACATTGTCACCGCAAATGTCAAAGACCTGATCTTATTTTCTTTACTCAAACAATGTTATTAGTACTAGTTATATAAATAAATAAGCGCCTGTAATACATAAATGCGAATAAACGATATTTCCGTGTATATGTGAGATAGTGGATTTGTAATTGATGACACTGGACAAGAAAGCACACAATTTCTGGTAAAAAATATTTTACTTTTTCAATGTATTTTCCTTGTAACTCCTACATTTATTCCACCGATATTTGAGTCTCTTCATTTCTTCAGAGAAGTTTCAGCAATAATTTCCTCATTCGACTCAAGTATCTTGCGACCGGGCTAAGCTTTCTGGTTTAGAAAAAGGTAAAAGACCGAAGGGTTAGAATCTCGACGATTGAATTAAATATAACGGGTCTTCCAATAGGAACTTTGACAGTTGATAGCGGCCATATTGTTGAAGCTACATCTGTCGAATTGACTGTTATTTATTCAGTCTGTTTTGCCAAATCACCATTGACGAATATAGTGTTTAACAATACCTGTAAATGTTAAAATTGTTTTATCAAAATAGGTGCGCTGTTCGGGCAACGTTCCGGGCGCTTCGCCCATATTACAGTCGCCATAATCGTCCTACCGAAAGGACTATTCGCAATGTGGTGGATAAATTTGAACCCACTGCTTCATTAAACAATTAATCAACACCTGTACGACGACGAAACGCAAGATCTACCGAAAACATTGCCGCTGTCCGTGAGAGTGTGCAGGAGAATCCGAGGTAGTCGATTTCGCGTCGCTCACAAGAACTCGGCCGTTCGCAGACCACAACTTGACGAATTTTGCATCGTAACTTGGATCCGCACCCGTACAAAATTCAACTGACCCAGGAGCTGAAGGTAAACGACAATAGACAATGACGTGTGTTCGTTGAATGGGTCTTGGAGCAGTTGCAAATTGACCCTAATTTTCATCAAATAATCATCTTCAGTGACGAGGCCCATTTCTGGATGAATGGGCACGTTAACAAACAAAATTGTCGAATTTGAGACGATACCAACCCACATGAGATCCAAGAGCGTCCAATGAATTCCGAAAATGTCACTGTTTGGTGTGTATTTTGGGCTGGCGGCGTTATCGGTTCATATTTCTTGGAGAACGATGTTAGCCAGGCCATCACTGTCAACGGCGAAGGCTATCGGTCGATGATTACTAACTTCTTTTGGCCTGAATTGAATGATATGGACACCAACTACATGTGGTTTCAATAGGACGGCGCTACGTACCATACAGCTCATGCCACATTGGACATTCCGCACGAGCGATTTGAGGGCATGGTCATCTCACGTGGAGGTGATGTGAACTGCCACCCAGATCGTGCGATTTAACCCCGTAAGACTGTTTCTTTTGGAGTCTTCTTAAGTCGCAGGTCTGTAATAAGTCACAAACAACAGCGGCCCTCAAAGCTAAGTGGAACTCTTCAACTCGGCCACAGGTAGGTTCCGGATCTCGTTCGAGATGTGTTTCATGTGTTAGCATTTTATAACTAACATTATTGCAGCTATTACATGTTAAAGTACGGCGACGTATTTCGTTTACACTCTGTATACAATTCTTAAGCAAAATTTTATGACTCGTAATTTCTAGACCTCTAACAGGAATCATTGTAGAGTTATCAATACGCGCGTAGTTTGTCATCTTTCGTTCGTTATTAAGATCCACACTCATGAATATAATTCACACAGTTCAATTTTCTAAAGTATGATTGACATAATTTCTGATTGGCGAAATTTAAAATTCACAAACCACGATAATTTCGTCTCTTAATTCGCGTTCGTAGGTGCCGGCAACGTCATTTACGTAATCGTACGCCTTTTCAGCACGCTCACCATCGCATTTTAGAATTGATTAATAACAATTTCAGTTCCACAAGCCTTATCGTCAGCTCATCAGTCTATAATGCTCGTTTAAAATTCGTTTTTTTTTCTGTTGTCGTGTTTCTCCCCCACATCACGATAACGTAGATCTTTAAAACAAGCGACAATCTTATTTTGTCTTTACGTCAGATTCAGTCCCAGAATCCGCTTTATTAACACCGAACAGAGAATTGAGAAGAATAATGGAGGCAAGTATTACTCGACCTAAATATTCTCGGAATTGTTTGAATTAGAAGTAATGTACGTATATATATATATATATATATATATATATATATATATATATATATATATATATATATACACGAGGGTAGTTTAACAAGTAGTGAGAATGGAAAAGGAAAACGAATTTTTTAAATACAAAATAATTTTTATTTTTCAATATATTCTCCTAAAAGAGCAATACATTTATTCCAACGGTGCTCCAATGCCCTTATGCCATCTCTAAAATGCGATTCCGGAAGGCTTGCAAAATACTCATTTACGAAGATGATAAGCTCGTCGCTAGACGAAAATTTCTTTCCACCTAGTGCCGTTTTCAATTTTAGAAAAAGATGGAAGTCGGAAGGGGCTAGATCCGGTGAATAAGGCGCATGCGGTACTAATTGGAAATGCAACTCGTGGATTTTGGACATCGCAACTGTGCTGATATGCGAGGGAGCGTTGTCTTGAAGTTCTGCATAATATTGTCCGTTTATTGTGGCACCTTTCTCAAGGTAATCAATGAGCAAAATGCCCTTTGAATCCCAAAAAATTGATGCCATCACCTTGTTTGCCGAGAAGTGGCTTTCGCTTTCTTTGGAGGTGCAGAACCACGTTCTAACCATTGTTTCGACTGCTGTTTAGTTTAGGGTGTACTGTAGTGTATCCAAGTTTCATCGCAAGTAACAAATCGCCTACAAAAATCAACCGGATTCCGCTTATAAAGGTCCAAACACTCATTGGAAATGCACAAACGAGTGAACTTTTGATCAGTAGTCGTAAGCAATCGCGGCACCCATCTTGCCGAAATCTTGGAAAAGTCAAGTTCTTTCGTTAAAATGTGATGCACGCGTTCCGTTGAAATGTTTACCATGTCTGCCATCTTGTGTAATAATATTATGGATTTTTATAATCATTTCCTTAGATGTCACGATATCGGTTGCTCCAGAGCGCGCTTCATCAGCACACAATTAGAGCGCCACCTATGTGTCATTCTCACTACTTGTCAAACTATCGTCGTATGTATATGTTCTTTACTTTTAGAAAGAAATGAAATCGAATGTGCGGGTTACTGGCTAAAGCTTTGTTAGTTGTAGTCGTCCCAAGAACAAACACATATTGAACATATAAAATCGAAATTAAACGACCTTGATTTGATCTATTTATTTCAAAATAGCATGACAAGGTCTGAATGTACAAACGGACGTGTCAGTTCACATTTATATAGTGCGCTTCTATTTAGTTTAATTTGACTAAACAGAAAGCATGTGGCTTTAAGGTATCCCCTGGTGTAAAACAGCGATAAGCTAACGACAATGTAAATGGGAATCAGGCACGCTGAGTTGGAAATGTGCAGGGGTGCATGTATATTAATTTAACGTATATTTATATGAGTTTTTAATCTGTTAAAATATAAAAAACGTGGAAATATAAATTGAATTCACTATAAATGTTCATACGCATATACGAAGGGAGGGTTTATATGTTATTCTTACATATATAAGGTCTGTGTCAGAAAAAACTTCTTAAAAAAGACAAAGCGTACTATTTTGGTAAAATTCATTTATTTTATTCAAAACAGTCACCTTCGACGTCAATACAACATTTTGCACGGTCAATTAATATGTCGACTGAATTTTTAAGTTTATCCTTAAAGACGTCCTTCAAGATCGTTGTCGACGCCTTTTTAATGCTTTCGACGTCGGCACAACACTGTCCTTTCATCGGCAAATGTAGTTTGGGGAATATATGGAAATTATAGGGGGCTAAATCCGGTGAATACGGTGAAAGATTGATGGTCCGAATGCTATTCGTGGTTAGAAAATCAGTGATAAGCGTCGCGCGATGAGATGGTGCATTATCATGTAAAACGCCAGCTACCATTTTCACGATATTGAGGGCGCACACGACGAATACCCGCCAAAAGACGCTTCATAATAGTAAGATAATATACAGCATTGACTGTCTGACTAATTGGTATAAACTCTTCGTGCACTGTGCCGCTCGAGTCATAAAAACAAATCAACATTGTTTTCACTTTTGACTTCTCCGAACGGCTTTTTTCGGTCTTTCTTCGCTTGGAAGCTTCCATTCATAGCTTTGACGCTTGGTCTCTATATCATATCAAAAACGCCACGTCTAATCGTCAGTTACAATAGAATAACTGAAGTTTTCGCCCTTTCTTGAGTCTTTAATCAAATCTGTACAATGTTGAATTCAGTTAGCTTGTGTGGTACAAACTTTGCACAAATCATCCTCAGTCCCAAATGCTCCCCCAAAATGCGATGAATTGAATCTCTGGAAATATTTAATTCCATTCCCGCGTATCGCAATGAGGTTTTCGGTTCATTTCTGATAAATTCATTCACAAGTTCGATGTTACTTTCCGTAGCCACAGATTTTTTTGCACCAGGATGTTCGTCGTCATTTATGTATGTACGTACGATTATCTTTAAATCGTTTATAGCCCTCATACACACTCGTACGTGATAAACATCGCATCGCATTGTTTCATGAAATTAAACGTTTCAGTAAGCAATTTATCTAGTTTAAAACAGAGCTGGATATTTGCTCTATGTTCAAAACTTATTTTTCAACCAATGCCAAATACACACTATTACTTTATGCAAAATTTCTCTGCTTCTAATGATGCAAATGTCATGATATTTTGACATAACATTGGTGAAAGACCTACCTTACCGACGCATATTTTTTTAATAGATGGCGCCACTATGAACTTCTTTTTTAAAAAAGCTCGGTTTTCTCTGCGACAGACTGTGTATAATGCGTTATTATAAATAGAAACAAACTATGAATAAATACCTATTATTTTTAATATTATTAAACAAAGCTATAAATTCTGTTCTGTTTTACGATACACAATGGTAAAATCCATACTAATCATATAAATCTAACTAAGAATGTCTCCGTAAAAACCCATTTATGAACTGTATCTATACATAATAATTGGTCATGTTAACAATAATCCAATAATAATGAAGTACCTGGCATTAACTATTTGAAGTGACATAAGAAAAATATCATAGTTACTTTTTCACATTGTTACATGCTCATTTTAACTAATGTTCAAATTCTATGGATTCCGCTGTAGATGGCGGTTTTGTCACTTTGGAAACCATTTTATTTAATACACCCTCGTAAGTCTTCTGTAGATAGTATATAAGTAAAACGTTTATAATGTTAATAATTATAAAAATATATGTAATTAAGCCCTTCACAATAGAAAATTAATGAAAATTTGCATTTTCTACTATCCCATCGTTGATGAAAATCGCAGAAATTAATTAAATATCTCTGCATTGGAACAGGACTCGAATTCGTATCTGACGTTTACTAGACGGCTGCCTTACCAATTGGTCCAGCAAGTCATAATAATACTTATAATAGTTCTTTATTGAGTGTAGAAGATAACATTTTACAGGACTCTAAAATAACAAAATAAACAATTTACAGCAACACCAAAATGAAAAAAAATAATAACTAACTAAAATAAACGATACAAAATAAAGTAGAATATAAGAGATCCCATCGAATTCGTTCTAGCTCTTGATGTTACTGAAGTGTTATTGTGTCTACTGGCTAATAGTGGTACATAAAATTGTAATTTAATAATAATAATAATAATAATATTTATTAACCACCCAACAGAGTACTCCTATAGGGTATACAAACCAAAAATTACAATTACATTGATAATACATATAAAAAAAATCAAACAAAAAAAAATGAATAACAAAATAATAGAACTGAAAGTAAGTTAAATAAATATATACATCAAATTAAATACAATCAAACACCGTGACGATGCAGTTGATTGAAATTCCTAGCCGCGTGCGTAATTGGAGCCCTAAACAGAATGTTGGTTTTTGGCGTTCCCATTGCCAAAAGATCACCGAACCTTGACTCCAGGCGTGGAACCGCAAAACCTACACCAGCCAACAGTTCTGGCGCATCAATTTTCCCCGAAATCAAGCCAGAAGTAAACGTAGCACTGACATTCCGCCGCCGTTCTGCCAAGGACTCAACGCCATGACTAAGTAGAATAGTAGAATAGTCAGTGTCGTGTCCCAGATAAAAACCATTTTCTTTGAATGATAAGTATTTCAAAAACTTTTTCTGCACTCGTTCCACGGCATCAATTTAATTATCATAAATAGGGTACCACACCACTGCAGCATACTCCAGCTTACTACGCAGTAACGTACGAAATAAAGAGGATATGCATCCCGTGTTTGTAAAACTCCTGCAAGTCCGCATGATAAGGCCAAGAACCTTGTTTGCATTCGTGAGCGTAGCCGAAACATGGTCAGACAACACCCAAATCCCTCATAGAATCCACATGCGAAACAAACACGTTATCAATATGATATAGGTACTCAATCCTATTCAATTTTTGAGACTGAATAACATTTTTCAATATTTAGGGACAGATTATTGTTGGTACACCAGACAGAGATAAAACTCAAAGCCTCCTGCAAAAGTCGAACATCATCAATTGAGGCAATTCTGTGGTAAATTTTCAAATCGTCGGCATAAGCTAGTACTGGACATTCAATCGCAGCAATAAGGTCATTAATGAAAATCACAAACAAAAATGGCCCAAAATTCGAACCCTGCGGCACACAAGAAGTTGACACATAATATTTGGATTTGAAACCCTTGTAGTAAACAAAATTATATCGATTAGTTAAGTACGAACTGAAAAATCCTAGCAAAGCATCATCAAAATGTCCAACTTGTGTAACAAAATGGTATGATCCACAGTATCGAAAGCTTTAGAAAAATCTGTATATACAACATCCAACTGTCCACCCTCATCCAACACCTCAGCAATGGCCTGAGAAATCGTGCAGAGGTTAGTAACTGTTGATCTTGGTGCCATAAATCCATACTGAAATGGAGAGATTAATGATTTAGTAGCAAATGATATGCGCTTGTGAAGCAGGGATTCGAAAAATTTAAATAATAAACATACAATGGGAATGACACTAAATAACAGAGCAACATTTAAACACGTTAATATTTAATTTGAAAGTAGCTCCAATCAATCGAAACGTTCAGGTTACGTTGCAAGTCTGCAGCATCATCGGCACTATTGACTTCAGAATATCGTTTTATATCATCGGCATAAGCCAATACATGACAAGTAAGAGAACAAAATAAACCATTAAAGTAAAGGATAAACAGAAACGATCCCAAGTTAGAGCCTTGAGGAATCACAGAGGTAGTAATGAATTCCTCAGAACTAAAACCATTGTTGAAAGCATTACATCTCCTATTACTCAAATAAGATTACATTAATCTGCTTCTGGGTTTCCGGGCTGGATCCGCGTCACTAGTATATCTGCCGACGTTTCGTACCCATTTGTATGGGACATCTTCAGGGCTGAACTACTGCACTGAAACTCAGTTTCAGTGCAGTAGTTCAGCCCGGATACCCAGAAGCAGATAGCATGGACCACGACCGCGGAAGTCTACGTACCAAATTAAGATTACATTAAATTTAGGGAAAGGGGCGGAACAGCAAAAGAAGAGAGTGTACACAGCAAGATATCATGATTCAAAGTACCGAATGCGCGTCTCTCCGAAACTTCACAAGCGTATTCCGAAAACTAAGCAAGACTAGGCACAATTGATCTACCTGGTACAAAACCATGCTGTTTAGAAGACAAAAAAGAACATACGTTTTTATATACATACCAATACATAACTAATTCAAAACCTTTTGCAAAATATTTTTGTTACACAATTGATAATTATCGATCATGGCATCCGAAAAATATTCCAAGTAGGACCAGTTTCTGTTAAAAAGATCAGAACTTATTAAATTGAAATTTGCTTTATTGAAATCATAACAAATGCTATCAATATAATCTATAACATAATCATCTTTGTTCGTCTTAATTCTTTTGTTTACACGAAACATAAAGAAGAATTTGCACAAAAAAAGTCCAGCATTATTTTCGCATTCAGAAAAAAATAAGCAGTCAAAACATCAAACAAACTTTCGATTTATTTTCCAGACGAGGTAAAATAAAAAAGAAGTCGAATGTAAAAGTTAAACACTGACATTTAGAAATTTGCTTTCACGCCGGAAACCTAAATAAAATACTGCCAAAAGCAAAGTAATAATTGAATTATCTTTGACGTGTAAATGGAAATAATAATATTTAGGTCAAAGTTCAACTTGAAAATCAATTCGACATGTTATTAACACATTTCCCAGAACTTTTATTTTTAATTACTCATATTTTTGGACATCGTTTTAAATGAGGACGAAAGGTGAAATGCAATCTGTAACTTTGAATGAGAGGGTGAATTTTATTACCTCCTACGTTTGATTTAATGTGTATTAGGGGGTTAGGGGCACAGTTTATTGCCTCCTTAACTAATTTGATAAACGATATTGTTTAATATTGCATGTGGTGATTAGTAAATTTATTACGAGCGCGTGTCAGGCTAGCTTAAGCGCTGCAATAAATGCAAACAAGAAAAGAAGCTGCAGGAGTTAATAATTAATAATAGTTTGCGTTGAACATAGAAAATCCAGGATGTCTGTGAAGCTGAAGGAAAGATTAGTTTACAGAAAACAGCAGGATTGCTTAAAATTTTATTTACTAATTTAAATCAAAGGAATTGTTAGAGCTTAATTTTAAAATAAAAATAATTAATAAAAACAAGAGCAATAGGTAAAACAAAATATATGCAATAGAAAATGCTGTAATAAAAATAAATCGAGTAACAAAAAGCTGTGGAGTAAAATATAAAAGGATTTGTGCCCAGGTTTCTTGAAGTTGTTCCCACAGTACAGTGGTGGATGATAGAGCACGTTCTCGAACCTTTCGGTCCAATTCTTCCCAAAGAAGCTCTATTGGGTTCAGATCAAGACTTTGAGCTGGCCATACCATTATAGAGATTTGCCCTTGCTCTTCTAGTTAACGCAAGTAATCGCCACATAATCTAGAAATGTATTTCGGATCGTTGTCCTGTTGAAATGTCCTGAAGGAACAGCGTTATTTTCTAAAATTTCTTTGTAGCCTTCTTTTCTTAGGATTCCCTCAATTTAGACGAAATCGCCTATAGATCTTCCACCAAAACACCCACAAATCATTACTGAACCTCCTCCATGTTTTACGGTAGGCGCAATACATTCTGGCAGTACTCTTTCTCCTGCGGATCTTCTTACGAATATTCGCATTTTACTACCGAAAAGTTCAAACTTCGATTCGTCTGTCCACAACACATTATTCCACTGATCGCTCGTCCAATTCTTATGTTCTTTAGCCCAATTTAGTCGTTTTATCTTGTTTTGCTTTCGTAGTAGTGGTTTTCGCAGAGCAATTCTTCCGTATAAACCCGCTTGCCTTAACCTTCTCTGTACCGTGGACACACTAATTGGTTTAGCACGCGCTCTATTCATTTCAGCAGCAATTTCTGGTGCTGTTTTTCGTGTATCGCGTCTACTTATCCGTATTAGATGCCGGTCATCTGCAGATGTCGTCGCTTTGCGTCGTCCAGATCTTCTTTTGTTGGAAAATGTACCACTTTCTTCAAATTTTTTAACGTTATAATCAACGGTTCTGCGATTTAGTCGTAATTCTTTTGCAATTTCGCGATTACTTTTACCCGTACGATGATAAGCAATTATCATAGCACGCACTTCAACAGATAATTTCTTCGTCTTCGGTATTGCATTAGAATATTCACAATAACTCTCTATTTCACTGTTTTAGCAACAAAATATGAACGATGACTGACATAAAATTTATTTTCCTTTTTGAATAATACATCCTAATATTGTAATTAGTTAGTACAATAACATAATATTGGTAATACCTTTCGGAAATGCAGGTAAAACTGTTAATACTGTAGGGATTAGCCTATATAATATTTATGGTATTTTTCCAATTCATGACACCTTTACGATATATCATAAGCAATTTAAGGTTTACGAAGAAATTCATATGGAATTACTTCCACTAATACTATTGTTGAATAATTATAATACAGATTTTTCGAAAGATAATACATATTTCAGGAAACACATAAAATTGGGGTGGGCAAATAAATATAACCGGTACTGTATATCTGCCCTAGGTCAGAATGCTATATATATTTCGTGATCAAATTCAGGTACGATAAAACTTACGAGAACCAGCACGTGTTCCCGTGTAGATGACTACATATATATACGAGGGGTGTTTTCAATATTCTAGGAATTGGTGCTATAATTAAATAACGCAGAACTTATACGCAATGTTATTGATGCCAGACAAGTCTTGACATGTTCATGCAACTATCTAGTGCAATATTGTTCAGTCTGATTCAGGTATTCGACTGATGTTGACGCGTTTTAGTAGCACTGTTTTTGTAACCATGGAACACGCGGCAAAATCTCAAAGAGCGATCATTTTCTTTTTGTGGAAAGAAGATGCAGAAACGTCAGAAATTATTAGTCGTCTGCAAGGAGTATTTGGTGAATATGCAGAATCCAAAAGTACTGTGCCAAGCGCGTCGGTAAATGAAAGAAACATTACTGCCGTCGAAAACCTACTGAAAGACGACAGACGAATGACTGTTCGTCAAATTAATGTACACCTAGGGATAGGTACACGACAAGTTCATGACATCTTGCATGTTTGTTTGGGCGTTAGCAAGGTTTCGGCGCGCTGGGTGCCAAGGCTGTTGGGACCAGTTATTGCAACAGCATAATGCAAGACCACACATCGCAAGAAAAACGAAGGATGTTTTAAACGATTTACGATGGGAATTGCTGCCGCACCCACCTTATTCCCCGGATCTTGCACCCAGTGATTACCATCTGTTCCCAGATTTGAAAAAACCCTTACGGAGTGTTCGATTTGAAAGTTTAACTGACGTAAAACCTGCCATAAATAGGTGGATCGACAAGACACCGAAAAACTTCTTTGAGGACGGCTTAAAAAAATTAGATTATCGTTGGGATAAATGTATTTAGTTAAATGGAGATTATGTTGAAAAACGACATTGTAATATTGACGAAAATTAACAAAATTATAAGAATTATTTGTAATTCCCAGAACTTTGGAAACATTCCTCGTATATACATATATATATATATATATATATATATATATATATATATATAATAAATCACGACACATCCATAAAATAAATATAGTATATCTATTTTCGAGACGTACATGAAATATATATTCTTATAAAATCGAAAAACAGAAAGTATTCATTTCTATTCCATTCCAATCTCGGTATCGGTTTCGTCCTTATTTTCATTTTCTCTCCCAATTTCGTCGCCTGAACGACTGTCTGTGACGTCCATATAGCAGGCGGATATCAAATAAAAAGTATGTATTAGATATGTATGTATGTACATTTGAAGTTTTCATGCGAGTGCTCTCGAGCTCTTCGTGATTTGGGGGACGGGGAGGGGGGAAGATAAACATAATATTCATAGAAAATATATGTTTCTGTGACGATATGGGAAATGGAAATTAATTGAGATTACGACCGTATCTAAAACAAAGATCGGTTTATAAATAGACTATAAAATAATGCAATCTTAGCAGTGATATAATAAGTGATATAATGCGATGACTGTAATAGGTATATTAAAACCACAGAATAGTATTACCTTGAGAAAATAATAAAGATTTTGCACGTGAAATCTTTAACTGAAACCCATTAAAGTAATTGTAATAATACCATTTATGTGGACACTTAAAGATGGCATTCAGCAAAAACGCAGTTGTAGGTTTGTTTTTCCCTAGGAAGTACCAACGTGTGAGAAAACAAGTTTGTGATACTTATATATTTGTAGTTTAAAACCAAATATGAATATTTATAATATTTAACTTTCTCTAATGCTCATCTTTAATATTTGCGTGGTAAAAGTAGTCATTTATAATAAAACAAGGGAAGTCTGCATTAAGTATAGTAGAAATTACTTAGAGAAAAGACAGCCAGAGGACGAAATACTATTGCAGAAACATATTATATATTTAACGAGCGATTTACTTCGGAACCAATCGCATAAGCTTTGCTTTATCAGGTAAATCGTAACTAAGCTTGTCATATGAGCCCTCTATATGCAAAACGAGACATCTGCAAAAACCATTTTTTTAGAGAGAAGTTAAACACGTTTTGTGATTTCAGTTTTCATTATATTGGATAATGCTTTTTTAGGGGTGTTCAGAATAGTTTTTGGGAACAAACGCTACAGACAATTTTTGAAAAATAAAAAGGAAATTAGCACAAAAAAATAAAATTAGATTGCAAAAATGTCAGATGTCGCACTTTGCATCTAATATGGATATAAATGTCGCATTTTGCAGTTCATGAAAAGTACACTGTAAATTTTCAAAAGATGATTTTATTAATACAATACAAATCTGAAACATAATAGTACAAAGTGAATAATACAACACAAACTAAATTGTTTAATACAACCAACTGAATTGTGGACACCAGAAGAAAATAAACAATATTACAGTTTTAAATTTGCTGTATCTTCTTCGATATCAGTCTCGTAATCTAGATCTTCAGCTGAAGTTTGAACAACATTTAGATTTTTCTTTAAAAACTGCAGGTTTTCATTACTTTCCCAACTTTCTCCATAGTGCTCAGTTATTAAATTTTTAATACTTCTTATTTTATCAGGCTTCAAATTAATACCACTCTTGAGCTTGTCGGGATTTATATTCTTTACTGACAATTTATTTCTGCAAAGGGACATATTCGTTCCAAGGTCAGCTTTATAATGAGGTTCTCCTCTGACTAGTACTTCTCCTTGCTTATTTTTACTTATTATGATACGCTTTGCTTGTTTGATTTTAAAATGCCAATTTGAAGTAGGATTTAAAATTTTTTGAGCTTCACTTCTCCAGTCATAAATTTCATAGTCTTTTGCAAGTACCTTGATAGTTGAGAATTGACTAATCACATCAATGTAGTCTTCCGGTTTTACTATAGTAGCTATTTTCTTAATTTTCCTTTCGATCATACCAAATACCCTGTCAGGGGGCATAAAGGAGTGGCCAACTACTGGAAAAACCAATTCAACTATTTTGATATTATCAGGGGCAATCCTTTTTAACCATGACATCACCATCGCAATAACTGAGCTATTCTTGTTTTGTCCACTGCAACTATCTGCTACAAGTCGAACAGTTTTAACACTCTCACAAAAGTTATGGTTTCTTAGATGGTAGTAAATAGCAGATGCAATTTCATTTGAACTTCTGTGCCTATCACACTCGCTCCAGATATAAGAAAAAACATTTGAAGGAGAAAGGTTTGATTTTGAATGTCCTTCCACAATTGTAAAGTTATAAAGGTTAATTTGCATACTGAAGTAGCACTTTTGGTCAGGTATCTTGGGTAAAGGTAAATTTTTTTCGCAGTCATAACTGAAAATCTGTATTTCGTTATTGTCTTCTCTCAACATGTCATAGAAACATTTAGCACGCAGCTTATGAACACGTTGCTCAGTTATGTATCGAGTCCTTAAACTGCTATTGGTAGCAGTCTTCATTTTTTCTGAAAACTGCAGGCACGTAGAACAAACGTCGGTCTTTGGGCTACCAAATCCGATATTATAATTAGTATTAAAAATGTATCTAAAATAACATACTTTGGTTTGCAGTAATGTGTTATCCTTCATTGTATTGTTATACATTTTACAAAGGCGCGTTATGTTGAGCTCACAAGGCAAATAACGTCTATTAGACTTGTTGCGACGGTAGTGTGACTCTGCGCAAGTAAGGGATTCAATAAAAGATTTAATCGAATTTTTTTTCTCATCGTTTTTATTTTTAACGCGATCGCCGCCTCTTGTTTCCTTGGGCATTTTACCAGTTTCAACATATTTCTTTATCATTCTACTAACTCTGTCCTTTGTAACTCCAAGAATGGAAAGAAACAGTTTTTTGCAAACAGGCACAAGCAGCCCATCTCTTCTCTTAACTTTATATTTAATGCTACATGACTTAGGCTTTTTTTTAACACCATTATTCTTTGGTTTTGTTACCCTAGCAGGGGTTTTAATTTCGCAGTGGGCAAGAATAAACAGGTCTTGTTTAATTTTATTTACTGTGGCATAAAATGATTTATGAAAACACATAATATCTTGCATTGTGAGAAGAGAACACTGGTATGGCTGATATGGTTTTCCGTTATGTTTACAAACAGGCAAATCGGGCAGTGCTTTTGCAGAATGTCTAAAATCGGGTAATTAATTTGAAGACAATACTAATTAAGGTTATGTTGTAACTTACCGTGCTTTTTGTGCTACAACACGTTTCCAAGCACTAGGATTCGATTTTCTTTTTCTACTTTTATTTAAACCGCACGCTTCTATTTTAATTTCTTCCATGGCATACAGATACATTGTATATAAAAGTAAGAAGTTCACAAAACACCAACGACTATACTTTCAAACTGCAGCTACACAATTCGAATAAACAGTGTGCAATTAAGGGTTGCGGAGTCATACCAGAAGAAACTAGTCACATGGGTCCTTTGCATGTGCTCTATTGGTGGAAATGTACATGTCGCGTTTTGCATTTAAGTAGTTTAGTTTTATGTCGCATTTTGCATCTGATGCAAACTTTTAAACCAGTAAAACTCATGTTAGATGTCTTATTTTGAACATGAATTATAGTGCAACCTGTGGCCAATGAAACTGGGAATGCAACGTATAATATATCTCATTTTGTCAAAAATGTGAGATGTCGCGTTTTGCATCTAGGGGGCTCATATGTCCCGATGCAAGAGGTCAGGATCCGCTGTATGAAGTACATATGTGTCTACATAAACAAATGCGATACAGTAAAAAGAGCGAATATTTCCGCCAATTTTCGATCGTCACGAGCAATGCGTATGCATGTCATTATGCTATTAGTTAGCATCGACGCTAGTCTTGGTGATGTTGATGAACACTTTTAAAATAGTAATTCTTAGTGGCGCCACCTATTAAAAAATATGCGTCGGTAAGGTAGATCTTTCACTAATGTTACGTCAAGATATCACGACATTTGGATCATTAGAAGCAGAGAAATTGTATATAAAATAACTATGTATGTGGCATTGGTCGAAAAATAAATATCAAGTTCTGTGTTAATCGCGGTAAATCGTTTATTGAAATGTTTAATTTGATCAAACAAGTGCGTGGTGACGCGTGTTTGTCACGTATGAGTGCGTATGAGTGGTATAAACGATTTAAAGTTGGTCGTATGGACATAAATGATGACGAACATGCTGGTGCAAAAAATCTGTGGTTACGGAAAGTAACATCGAACTTGTGCATGAATTTATCAGAAATGAGCCGAAATCCTCATTGCAATATTTGAGAATGGAATTAAATATTTTCAAAGATTCAATTCATTGCATTTGTGATTGAGAAAGGTTTGTGCAAGATTTGTACCGCACAAGCTAACTGAATTCAACATTGTACAGACTTGATTAAAAACTCAAAAAAGAACGAAACTTCAGGTATTCTATTGTAACTAGCGATGAGGTGTAATGTTTTCAGTACGATCCAGAGACTAAGCGTCAAAACTCTGAATGAAAGCATTTAAGCGAAAAAAGGCCAAGAAAAGCCATTTGGAGAAGTCAAAAGTGAAGACAATGTTGATTTGTTTTTATGATTCGAAAGGCATAGTGTACAAAGAATTTGTACCAACTAGTCAGTCAATGCCGTATGGGTATCTTGGCATTATGAAGCGTCTTTTGGCGCGTATTCGTCGTGTGCATTCTCAATATCGTGAAAATGGTAGCAGGCGTTTGTTACATCTCATCACTCGACGCTTACCATTGATTCATTGATTTTCTAACTATGAATGGCATTTTAACCGTCAAACATTCACCGTATTCACCGGACGTGCCCCTTTGTGCTTTCTATTTATTCTCCAATGTACATTTGCCGATGAAAGAACAACGTTATACCGACGTCCAAGCCATTAAAAAGGCGTCGACAGCATCTTGTAGGATATCTCTAAAGATGAGCTTAAAAATTCATTCGACATGTGAATTAACCATGCAAAACGTTGTATTGAAGCTGAAGGCGACTACTTTGAATAAAGTAAATGAATTATTAACCATTCAGCTTTTGTTCTTATTTAAAAAGTTCCGTTTTCTTTGAGAGAGTCTGTATATAAATATACGTTTACGTATAATGTACAAACATTGCCTCTCTCCATCGCACAAGACACGAATGTACTGGACGCGAGAGAACAAGAAGGAGCGTTCTTGTTTTGTCGTATTCTGTATGCGTATTTCGATAACTAAGTTGTCATCATCAGCAGATAATTAAACAGTGTCATACCTGGAAGCTACGGCAAAAACCCGCACGAAACAAATTCCGTACACGATCTGTACCGTCGAAAGCCAAAAGGCAATGTTTAATTTTCTGCGGATGATGACAACTTAATTGTCGAAAAACGTATACACACTACGAAAATTAATGTGTATATCAAGCTTAAGTGATTAAGAAGGAACAAAAAAACCAACAAGGGCATATGCTTTTGCGCAAGTGGTGCTTGCCACTGAGACTTTTCTTTTTAAAACGTGACAAAAGGCAAACGGGTAACGGAAAGGTACTCCAACAGATAACAATAAAAAGGTATATACAAAAATAAATACTATTGAATGAACCTTGTATACACCAGTTTTAAAATACAATTATCAAAAGGCTTTCGTGCGCGAAAACAACGCAGTCAGAAAAACAAAGCATACAAAGTAATGCAAATAATCAACATCTAAAAATTAATTATAGTGAAGAATTACTCAGAAATTATAGCTCCAGATATCGTAGATGACAACCTATACTCCATAATAACATAAATCGAAACTTTAATTAATAAGAAGCTACGAATTGAATAGTCAAAAAACACCGCAGATCTTGAAACTGAATGAAAATACAATTTACGACAATTACAAAGGATTATTTGACACAATAGAAAAACTGCAAAATACTGTGTTGTTAGTGGAGTCAATGTAAATAGTAAACAATGTATGCTTTAGTTGTATGTACTAAGTAGAAGTGTGGTGTATTTGTGTGTGTCTGTACTCTTTGCTATGTGCTGTAAGTTACATGAAAAATATGAATGTTTTACGAAATTTCGAGAGTATTATAAAGTAGTATAGACGAGGATTGAGTTTACCAGATTAAAAATTATTTTAATTACACGGGTCTTATAACAGTAGATATCGAACGGTCTTTCTTAAGATGTCAGGACAGTTTTCTGTCTCAGCGACCATAACCGAGATAAATGTGGAAAAACACCTAATGGTGTCAACTTTTCACCAAAGTTATTCACTTCACGCTACGTAATAACAGTTACAAACAAGGTAAGGGTTCTAGAATTTTTAAAATTATATATTTTTTTTTATTTTATGCATCACCGACTGGTAATATTCATTTCACTTATAACGGCTGTCCCAAAATTAACGCAAGATTTGACTCAAACAAAAAACACAGTTTTTAGTTTTTTGATTGATATTTTTTATTGAATCTTAAAGTACATAGAATAGGGTTATTTATGGAACAACACATCAGGCAAATGGCCTCCCCGCCTTTGCATGTACATATGCATTCGTTTGTCGAAACTTTCCAAGACCATTATGCATAAATGTGGCTGAATTTCGTTGATGCAGCGTTGAATCTCCTCCTTTAATGCACGGGTGGTTGTGGCCTTGTTGACATAGACCTGTGATTTCAAATAACCCCATAAAAAGAAATCTAATGGTGATAAATCACAGGATCTAGGGGGCCAATTCTGATCACCGAAACGAGAGAGTAAACGACCAGGAAATGTCTCATGCAGTAATTGAATTGTTTCACGGGCTGTAAAGCATGTGGCACTGTCTTGTTGAAACCACACATTGGCCACATCAATATCAACCAATTTCGGCAGGAAGAACTGTGTTATCATGTCGCGATATCGAGCACCAGTAACAGTCACTGCTTCACCAGCCTCATTTTCAAAAGGGTATGGTCCAATTATTCCCCCAGGCCAAAATCCACACCAAACAGTGAGTGACACGCCGTGGATGCATTTGTTTTTCGACAATCACATGTGGGTTCTCAGAACCCCAAAAGCGGAAATTTTGGCGATTAACAAAGCCATCAAGGTGAAAATGTACTTCATCGGTTAGGATGATTTTGCTTGAAAAATCAGCATCCATTTGGTGATGTTCAATAATCCATTCGACGAACTCTCTTCGCTGTGCATGGTCATTAGGCTTCAGTTGTTGTGTTAATTGAATTTTGTAAGCATGGAGACACAGATCTTTAATGAGTATATGCTGTAGAGAGCTTCTTGAAATTTGCAATTCTTGTCCACCACGCCGAATTGAGGTTCCTGGATTGTCACCGACACTTTCACGCACTGCTTCGATATTGACATTGGAACGGCTTGTTTTTGGACGACCAGTGTGTTTGGCGTCTCCAACGGATCCAGTCTCCCTGAATTTTTCAATTAATCTCTTCACAGTTGACGAAGTTGAAACACTATTCCGACCATATTTTGTATGAAATTTTCGAACTGCGGCCGCTAAGCTTTCATTATTTTTGTAATATTGTTCAATAATGAAGACACGTTGTTCTATCGTGTAACGCTCCATTTTTACTAACCCTAAACTGTCAGCTGTCGAATTGCTTTTTTTAGAGTTGCCAACACTTTACTGCTCAAATGGAGACAAACTTAAATCTTGCGTTAATTTTGGGACACCAATTATTTGATTTTCGATACCTAGACACTGTCGTGCCAACGGAAAATGACAAATTCAATCATAACATTCTATCAAAACGGTTTTCGTAAATCATTTATAACATAAAGAAATCAAACAATTATATATTGCCTGTTTTTGTCGATAACTTTTACCATTATTGAGTGAGTTTTATATTCCTCGTTCCGAAAAAGACCTATATTCATCGGTCAAAAACAAGATTCTAATTGACAGGATTATTTGAGTCGCACGTTGTACCACATAAAGAGTTTTAATGAATCTTTTCTGCGGATTCGCTTTGTCGCGTACCAACCAATCTTTTACGATTGACGAGGTCTGAACGTTTTTAGAAGATAGATTGGTTTAGACTGTTTAAATGATGACAGTGCACACTTGAATTAACTGCTTCGTTCCGTAACAGGGGTTAGAAAAACAAGTGACATTTAAAATCCCACCACTGAGGCGGAGAGCATAATCTACTCCTTATGAATAAATTTCCACCACATTGTTGCAAACAATCCAATTCATATCACCCCAGTTATCAAATCACTCATGTCACTTTAAAAAAGAATTATTTTACTCGCATTTAACGGACATATCGCAAATTTCATAGGCGCCAAGTGAAGGTTGAGTTCATAAAAAAACCAATTAACGACCGTTCTGTCGTATTTCAAGTTTTTCATTTGGTCGCGAACGTTTTGCGAATGCTTTAGTGAAGGATGTTTAGTGATTCTCCAGTTTTTTCTGTCGTACGTTTGACTTAGTCCAAGTTATTATTTTTGTCACGAAAGCACTTAAACTCGTCAACCATGCTTAACATTGACAACCTAGTTAATATAAACTTTACGCGATATTTCACAAATTTGACAGTTTCGTCTCCCATTCTCATCTTTATATAATATTTCAATCAGCTATCAGAACTATCAGCTGTCATATGACATGACATAATTATGAAGATAGATGCGAATGAAAATTACCGCAATCGAAAATGTGTCATATTTTATAATTTGTTTTCGTTATAACTGGTCTTCCAATAGGGATTTCCGAATTTTGACAATTGATAGCGGCCATATTATTGAAGCTACATCTGTCGAATTGGCTGTCATTTATTCAATCTGTTTTGCCAAATCACCGTGGATGGATATAGCATTTAACAACACGTTCAAATGATAAAATTGTTTTATCAAATTGCGTGTTCCATTCGAGCAACGTTCGACGCGCTTCGCCCATTTTACAGTCGCCATAATCGAGAGGACTATTCGCACTGATTCAGTAAATAATGAACCAAAACCCGTACGACGACGAAATACAAGATCTGCCTAAAACATCGCCGCTGTCCGTGAGAGTGTACAGGAGAACCCAAGGCGAAATTTGTGTCGCGGCTTGGGCCTGCACCCGTACAAATTTCAACTGGAACTGAAGGTAAATGACCATAGACAACGACGTATGTGCGCTGAATGGACCCTGGAGCAGTTGGAAACTGACTCTAATTTTCATCAAAAAACCATCTTCAGCGATGAGGCTCATTTCTGTATGAATCGGTACGTCGACAAACAAAATCGTCGAATTTGGGACGATACCAATCCACATGTGATCCAAGAGTGTTCAATGCATCCAGAAAAAGTCACTGTTTGTTGTAGATTTTGGGCTGGCGGCCTCATCGGTCCATATTTCTTTGAAAACGACGTTGGCCGGGCCATTAGCGTCAACGGCGAATGCTGTAAGTCGATGATTACTAACTTCTTTTGACCTGGATTAGATGATATGGACACCAATAACATGTGGTTTCAACAGGACGGCGGTACCTGCCACACAGCTCATGCCACATTGGACATACTGCACGAGCGATTTGAGGGCATGGTCATCTCACGTGGAGGTGATGTGAACTAGCCACCGAGATCCTGCGATTTGACCCCGACTTTTTCTTGTGGGGTTTTCTTAAATCACACGTCAATGCGAATAAGCCACAAACCACAGTGGCCCTCAAAGCAAACATAACCCATGCCATCGTTCAAATTCTGTCTTGGAAAATTGAACATTTTGGATGCGCACCACCCAGCGAAGCCGCGGCATACATAATGGCATCGATAGGCCTTTCAAATGAAGAAAAAAATTCTATATCTCACACACACTATGCTTTATTTAAGTTTAAAGATAGGAAGCGCTTAATGAAAGACCCGTTAGCAACCTGCATGCTAGCTATCTATTTATTATGGATAGGAAATTAGAAAATCATCCACAACTAGGTAATTCTTGCGAATAGTTTCTGTGGCCTATGGTACTGACTGATAGATGAATCTCATGGCTGACTACTCCAATAAAAATATATTTATATTGTTTTCTAATGATACAATGTGATATAGATTGTCCAGATATATACATACTTTAAGTTGATTAAAAACACATTATACGTAAATTAAATAAACTTTAAGGAAAACGTTCTATTGATAACCATGCCAATCAATTTTTATAATTAAAAGATACAACGCCAGATAAAAATACTTTTCGAGTGGGTCAGTCGACAAAGTTTTTTTTTCTAATCTCCTCAATTTATATTGCATTAAATTTCACAAACGATTCTATTAATTTTTGTGATTCTCGATAGCGTTCCACTTGAGGACATTACGGCAAAATTATAAAAATAGAAGCGATATTAACAGTTTTTAGAACCGACGATAAGACTGATCTGCGAGCATCGTGATGTTTGACCTACTCGTCACCGAATTAAATGCATGTAAATTTGCTTTAATTAAAAGATGTTTTTGATATTTAAAGCGCGTTTGCCAAGATCTCATAAGAATAGTTATAACAAATATGCGAACCTTTTTCTAAACATTCATGTCTGTCGGGAACTCATAGAGGCCAGACTAGTATCATACCTCGGTCTGCATTGTCCACATGGCTTTTATTTTTCACAATAAAGACGCTCTCGTAACTATTTAATTCACGGTAATTGTTTATATTTTTAATTAAATATAGACAGTCCATGGTTGCACTATGATTATTTTCTAGCACGTGTTTCGCTAAACTAGATTTCTCAGGCCGATTAAATGTATTGTCCGAGATATGTTATTTATTCCGGATGTCTATTGACCGTTTAGTTTGAGCGATGTATTTTTTATCACAAGCCCGACAATTTGTGTCATATATCCGGGATTTCTGATTGCATTCGACTTTACCTTTCGCGTTTCTTGAATGGATTTTATAGCGTTTCTTGGCTTGAAATGTAATTCGCGTTCATTCAAAACTGTCTTTAAATCTTTGGGTACTCGGTGTAACGCTAAGGATATAAATTGTTTATTGCTATTGTTTTTAGGTGACAAACAAGTGGTATCACGGATTGTCTTTTTTAAGTTAGGTTTTCTAATTAGTCCCGTGTTTATTTCTCAATCAAAACTATTGTATCTCGTGATGTTTTTAATAAAATTAAATTCTTTCTCGTATCTCACTTTTGTTAATGAGACATTTAACAAGCGATTGATAAGCACCTAACGACATCTGTTGGAAAAATCGGTAATAACTTTCCGGGACACCTGGTATATAGAATTTTGATTTTTAAACATACCGGAATTTTATATACGCATTAAATAAATATGTATGGTATTATTTTATGTAAATTCCAGACACTTAGTTGCAAAAGCATAAGAAAGGATACATTGAATTTTTTTATAAGGGTTGATAGAGTATATTTCATGGTTATGATATAAAATAAAGTCTTATATTCTTTTAAAGAACTAATAAACAACTGTTGTAAATTTCAAATGGATGGTAATGCTTGTAAATTATTCATAATAAATAGTCAGCCTAAAAAGGGAATAAGTATCAATTAATATAATATATGTGTATATATATATATATATATATATATATATATATATACATATATATGTCACGCAAATGGTTGTGCAATACGCTGATGACACAACGTTTCTATGTAGAGGGAAGAGCGATCAGCAACTTGGAGAAGGGGCTCACGAAACGCTGTCGGAGGCCATGGCATGGTTTTCGGCAAACAAGCTGGTCCTGAATGAGGCCAAAACTGTCAAACTGGCATTCACTTCGAAAAGGAAAGAAACTCCCGCGAATGCAGGGTCAGTCAAAATATTGGGAATAAATTTAGATACCAGACTAACCTGGAAGGATGAAGTGGACGCCCTCTCGAAAACTCTCTTGTGCAATATATGCTGTGCGGAGAATCAGAGCCATCACAAATAAGGAAACTGCAAAAACAGCTTATCACGCACTTTTTCACTCGCGGATGGCATACAGTGTCCAACTATGGGGCGATTCAGTGCATGCCAATGACATTTTTAATTTACAAAAGAAGGCATTACGAATAATCGAACAAGTTAATATAACGGCATATTGTAGACCTATGTTCATAAAAAATAAAATAATGACGTTGGCCTCCACATACATATATAGGCAATTGCTGCGCGCTAAGCGAGAGCTACCAACCCAGAAAAGGAAAGGAGAGGGAAGAGCAATACAACTGAGATCCAGACAAGTACTTCTTCCCAACCATAGGCTACGTACTACTGCTGCCCAACACAAACATTTGGATATGTTTAACAGGTTGCCATTATCGTGGACTGAAAAACCCATTTTGAAATTTAGAAATGACATAAAAACATTTCTTTTTGAAAACGGATTCTACACAGTAACGGAGTTCCAAGAGCAGATGAAATCAATCAAATATTAAACTGTATGTTCTGCTTTGTGCACACATATGTTTATACCACACTTACACACAGTACATATACACGTACATACACACACACAGACCATCATATACAATGACGTTACCTCTTTATCTGTATTATAATACATGGTAAAATAAAGCTTATTATTATTATTATTATATATATATAAATAATCATAGCTTTCTACCTTAAATCAAGTGCAAAGTGTAAAGAATCAACTAATACAAAGTAACATAATATTGGTTAAAGATAGCAAAATTATCACCATAAATAAAGGCTGTTTCAAATTGCGCGCTTTTTTAAGAATAAAGAAAATATTGATGGCGCACTGAATTTGTCTGGGTATGTGGGCATTTAAAAAGTGTGATGTATGACATTTATAAAAATGGCTTCGTACACGGTACAACAACGCGTTCAAATAGTTGAATTATTTTATGAAAATCAGCGTTCTGTGAAAAGAGTTTTTAGTAAATTACGTGAATTTTATGGTTTACATAATCGTCCATCTGACAGCACTATTGGTCGAATTATTAAAAAATTTCAAGAGACCGATTCCGTGGAAGATCAAAAAAGTGAAAAATACAGTCGTAGTGGTCGTTCACAAGAAAATATTGGTTTGGTTCGTGAAAGTGTTGCTGAAGATCCTGAAATGTCCATTAGACGACGTTCACAACAACTCGGAGTTAGTGGGTCAACAACATGGAGTATTTTACACAATGATTTAGCTCTGAAGGCATACAAGGTTCAAATAGCACAGGAACTGAAGCCATTAGATCATTTAAAATGTCGTTCATTTGTCAATTTCATCAATGAACAACCAGCAAATTTTTCTCAAGAAATAATGTTTTCTGATGAGGCACATTTTGAACTTGGCGGCTATGTTAATAAACAACCGTATCTGGGGTGAGGAAAATCCACGAATTATTTATGAGAAACCTATGCAATCTAAACGAGTTACAGTTTGGTATGCATTATGGTCAGGTGGTATAACTGCACCTTACTTCTTTGAAAATGCTGCCGATGAGGCTGTAACTGTCAATGGTGATCGATATCGTCGGATGGTAACCAAATCCTGGCCTAAATTAAGCAGTATTGATCTAGAGGATATGTGGTTTCAACAGGATGGCACTACATCTCACTTTGCACACGAATCAATTGATTTATTGAGAGAAAAATTTCCTGAACGCGTAATCTCAAGAAACAGTGATGTTAATTGGCCACCAAGAACATGTGATTTGACACCGTTAGACTATTTTTTTGGGGTTGTGTGAAAAGTCAGGTTTATAAAAACAATCGACAATCAATTCCTGCTTTGAAAGATGAAATTATCCGTGTCATTGGTGAGATAGTGCCTCAATTATATCAAAATGTCATTGAAAATTTTAGCAAAAGAGTGGACGTCTGTGCAGTTGCAAGAGGAGGCCATTTGGCTTTATAATTTTTCGCATATAAATGTCACAACTGATACTTCAATTACCAACAAAAAGTTTTTGAAAGTGAATGCAAATTATGTGTTTTATTTATTCTTTAAAAAAACCGCTAAATTTGAAACAGCCTTTATATTGAAAACTATTTATTACATTAGAAAAATTATGTAAAAATATAAAATAAAAATTAAAATTATGTAAAAATTAGATATTCTATAAAATATACACATTTTGAATGTTTACTGTGTTTTTTTAAAATTTTCTTTTCAATAACACAATAAAAAATTGAAGTTTGAATTCCATTTATCAAAATCAGTATTTTTCGTCGTCTTTCCGTCTCTGCTTGATTCTTTTCTGTATCGCAAGCATAATATATATTAAAAAAAAAAGATAATAATAACACGCGCAACATAAACTACTACGACACGATCGTCAAGACAACTTTCCAGCGATAAACGTTATTGTGATTAAAAAAGTCAATCATATCATTCTTTGATGTTGCGAAAATAGTATAGACGAGTCATGTACGATTAAACTCACATCGAGAGAAGAAACAGAGCGATATGGACATCAAGAATGAAAGTCGAAATATTACGAACAAGTCGAAATAGTCGGAAACGTTCTTGATATTACTACGGGCTTTTATCTTTCTGTTCGGTAAAGAGACGTCGTCAGTGGGTGTCCTGAAAACGTCTGCTATAGAGGTGCCGCATTAACGAGCTAGTTCATACAGTGATAAATACGGTTCGGTTAGATCGACTTTTGTTTTGATTGTGCGTGAATAGATTCGTATAGTTTGTTTTCGTTTTCCGCGTCGCGAAAAGTAGGCTGTGCAACGTATTACAGAGAGTAAGTGTTGTTTTTGTTCTCTCTACCGTTTCAGTTCATTTTGGACCTAATCCAAATTCTAGAATCATCAATGGAAATGTTGTTTAGTTGTTACCGCCACAATTACTTAAAATCTATCATTTTCCCAATTAAATCGGCAAGTACAGATTTCATTATGAATTAGGATCAAAGAATACAACTGTTGTGGAATTTAATCTCTTTTTTCTTTTGTTTTAATAAAAATAGCAAAGCATTTCATTGTCCTGTTGATTACTTTAAACTGATGTTAGCTGACACATTCAAACTACGTAAATTTGAGAAGAATATCGATTATTTATTGTTTAGTTAATAAACTAATTTATGTACTGAATCTTCTAATTTTATAAGAGTCGGATGCATATGTTATAAACTCATTCTAACGTGTTTACATTCAAATAGCTTTTCAAGGGAATGTTCCTTGTTATTTTAAAACAAATATTATTAAAACAGTGTAATAAATAATTTAACTGTTTTTATTATTGTTGGGTTACTTTAGTTGCTATATCATAAAATCCAATCACTAAAATAACTTCCTTCAATTTTAAATTTTATTTTGAATTTATCAGAATTCTTTTTTTAAATATTAATAAGAACTACAATAGTTTTTATTATAAAGGCTGTTTCAAATTTCGCGGTTTTTTTGAAGAATGAATAAAACACATAATTTGCATTCACTTTCAAAAACATTTTATTGGTAATTGAAGTATCAGTTATGACATTTATATGCGAAAAATAATATCTGCCAAATGGCCTTCTCTTGCAGCTCCACAAACGTCCACTCTTTTGTTAAAATTTTCAATGACATTTTGACATAATTAAGGCTCTATCTCACCAACGACACGAATAATTTCATCTTTCAAAGCAGGAATTGATTGTGGATTGTTTTTATAAAACTTTTCACATAACCCCAACGAAAATAGTCTAAGGGTGTCAAATCGCATAATCTTGTTGGCCAATTGACATGACCGTGTCTTAAGATTACACGTCGAGGAAATTTTTGTCTCAATAAATCAATTGATTCGTGTGCAAAGTGAGGTGTAGCGCCATCCTGTTGAAATCACATATCCTCTAGATCAATATTCATTAATTCAGGCCACAAAATTTCGGTTCATCATCCGATGATATCGTTCACCATTGACAGTTACAGCTTCGCCAGCAGTATTTTCAAAGGAGTAAGGTCCAATTACACCACCTGACCATAATGCACGCCAAGCAGTAACTCGTTTATGATGCATAGGTTTCTCGTGAATAATTCGTGGATTTTCCTCATACCAGATACGGCAATTTTATTTATTAACATAGCCACCAAGTTCAAAATGTGCCTCATCGGAAAACATTATTTTTTGAGAAAAATCAGCTGGTTGTTCAATGATGAAATTAACAAATGAACGACGTTTTAAATGTTCTAATGGCTTCTATTCCTGTGTAATTGGAACCTTAAATGTCTTCAGAGCTAAATCCTGGTGTAAAATACGCCATGTTATTGATCCACTAAGCCCAAGTTGTTGTAAACGTCGTCTAATGGACATTTCAGGATCTTCAGCAACACTTTCACGAACCATAAAATTCACGTAATTTTCTAAAAACTCTTTTCACAGAACGCTGATTTTCATAAAATTATTCAACAATTTGAACGCGTCATTGTACCGTGTGCGAAGCCATTTTTATAAATGTCATGCATCACACTTTTTAAATGCCCACATACCCAGACAAATTCAGTGCGCCATCTATATTTTATTTATTCTTAAAAAAAACCGCGCAATTTGAAACAGCCTTTACATTTGCTAAAATACATTTTCAAAACGAATCCAAACCAAAACTCTATACTCGGAAGTAGAATTGGAATATTTTTCTCGAGAGCCAAAATCCCTTCCTCGCATATTTCCAATTTAATGTTCCCGGTGTGCCATGTAACAAACAATAAAAAGAATGACTGAAACCGGCAGTGTAAGTGATAGACCAAAGAGTGGACATCCAAAAAAGCTCAGTAAAGCTGATGCACAGCTTTTAAAAGTTAGTTCCTTAAGAAATCGTTAGAAAGTTAGCGCAGAACTAGCTCAAGTTCTTGCGCGAACATCTGGTACTTCGGTACATGCTTCAACATTAAGGCGATCCTTGTTCAGATCAGGCTTGAAGGGATGCGTGGCCGTGAGAAAACCCTTACTGCGACCAGGTAATAGAGGGAAACGATTAAAATATTACAGAGACTACGAACCTTGGGGATATAATGAGTGGCGATAAGTACTTTGGGCTGACGAACCTAAATATCAATTATTTGGAACGACCAGACGTCAGTATATTAGACGACGCCCTGGTGAATCGTTATTGGAACCATGTTGACACATTATCATAAAACGCGGAGGAGGCAATATCCAAGTTTGGTGAAATTGTAAAAATAGAGAGTAAATTAACTGTTGAGAAAACAGAACGCTATTAGAAGAAGATGCCATACCATCAGGACAGCGACTTATTGGCAATAATTTCATTCTGCAGCAAGATAATGATCCCAAGCATACCTCAAAACTTGTGAAAACTTATTTAACATAGTAGGAAGCAAATGGGGTATTGCAGACTATGATATAGCCACCTCAATGTCCTGACTTAAATATTATTGAGCATATGTGGATTATCTTAACAGAAAAAACTGTGTAAGGGGCCAAAGAACAAAGATGAACTGTAGAACATACTACAGGAAGAGTGGTACAATATTCTTGAAAATTTCATTAATTAATTAATGGAAAGCCCACCAAGAAGAACGCAGGATATCCAAAAAAAAATAAAGGTGGTCATACAAAATATTACAAAATTAAGTTGTTCGTGTTTAAATATGTGTATAGTGTTTGTGTACGATTTTTATTTATTCTTTTATAATAGTTTCTTGTAAAAATCAAGAAGGTGCTTCTTTCTTTTGCACAGTACTGTATATATATTACTAATTTTAATTAAACTGATATATTAAAAATAAATTTTTATTCTGATGATTCAGCTTTTCTTAAATAGGAGCAAAGTACTTGACACAGCACGCCAATGATAACTTAATTGTATATATCTAATACATGAGTTTTTTCGCAAGTAATTACGATAGTGATAACATTACCCTAATTAAATATTAAATCTTATCAACACGTTGTGTCAGTTTGCAATATATACAAGTTGGTCAAAATAAAACTCACACAGCATGTTCGCATTTCCAAGTCGGCATGTCAATTACGAGGATAGTTTGACAAGTAGTGAGAATATACACATAGGTGGCGCTCTAATTGATAAAACAAATGCACTGTAATTTAGATTGCCTATTTATATGTCTACATTCTGATATTTAGATAAATCGGTTGATTAGTTTATTTTTGACAGCTGATTGAAAAAGAAGCAACACGTCGTTTTCTTAAAATGGAAAAAGTAGAGTATCGTGCGGTGATTAAATACTTCGTAATTAAGGGTATGAAAGCTACCGAAATAAAAGATGAGTTACGGGAAACATTAGGTGAATCTGCTCCATCATTTGCCACAATAAGTAGATGGGTAAATGAATTTAAACGTGGTAGAACAAACTGTGTTGATGAAGCGCGCTCTGAGCACCCAAAATCGTGATTTCTAAGGAAATGATTATAAAAATCCATAATATTATTACGCAAGATCGACGACTCAAAGTGAGAGAGATAGCAGACATGGTAAACATTTCAACAGAACGCGTACACCATATTTTAACGAAAGAATTGGGCCTTTCCAAGCTTTCGGCAAGATGGGTGCCGCGATTGCTTACGACCGACCAAACGTTCATTCGTTTGCGCATTTCCAATGAGTGTTTGGATCTTTATAAGCGGAATCCGGTTAATTTTTGTAGGCGATTTGTTACTTGCGATGTAACTTGGATACACTACAGTACACCCGAAACTAAACAACAGTCGAAACAATGGTTAGAACGTGGTTGTGCACCTCCAAAGAAAGCGAAAGCCACTTTATCGGCAAACAAGGTAATGGCATCCATTTTTTGGGATTCAAAGGGCATTTTGCTCATTGATTACCTTCAGAAAGGTGCCACAATAAACGGACAATATTATGCAGAACTTCTGCAAAAATTAAATGTTGAGATTCCTGCTAAACGGCCAGGAACGGCAAAGAAAAAGATTCTATTTCACCAAGACAACGCTCCCTCGCATACCAGCACAGTTGCGATGTCAAAAATCCACGAGTTGCATTTCCAATTAATACCGCATGCACCTTATTCGCCGGATCTAGCCCCTTCTGACTTCCACCTTTTTCCAAAATTGAAAACAGCACTAGGTGGAAAGAAATTTTCGTCTAACGACGAGCTTATCATCTTCGTAAATGAGTATTTTGCAAGCCTTTCGGAATCGCATCTTAGAGATGGCATAAGGGCATTGGAGCACCGTTGGAATAAATGTATTGTTCTTTTAGGAGAATATATTGAAAAATAAAAATTATTTTGTATTTAAAAAATTCGTTTTTCTTTTCCATTCTCACTACTTGTCAAACTGCCCTCGTATAACTATTTTGTTTAGGACATTTTTTATTGCACAGCTAATTTTTCGTTACTGTCCGAATTTCCGTGGGGGTTAGTGTATACTACATTTATCCTTCGCGTATTGGAAAGTTATTATTTACACTACATCAGTCGCCTTTGACAAAATATAGGAAATTAATAGTCACCCGTATATTCGTTACACTCGATAGCTACATTAAAACTTAATGAACATAAATTACAGACAAGCATTTCTTTAAATCAATAAGCATTTCGATAAGAAACGACTCATTTTCATCATATAAAGTGCCAACACTTTGAGGTATTTAAACTTCCGTCCCTACAAATTCAAAGCAAATATAACCAGGAAGTAATTTAAAGTTTTAGTGATGTTAGCGACGCGTAAGTTTTAAAGCGCTGCTTAAGTGTTCAATTACATTTTTAATTACTCATTTTGACTAATTATTTAAGATCCTTAAATATCTTTCTACTATTATTTGTCTTTTATAAATTGGTATTATTAGCATTTGGAACAAGTAGGATAACTAATCCATTTAATAAAGATTTTATAAATGATAAATTTCAGACAGATTAGAAAAAATCAATAATTTATTACATTAGAAACGCAAATGTTTTCGGACAATCTGGAAGCAATAATTTAATCTATTTTCTGTCGGAAGATCTAAATCTACGAGGTGTGGCTATTAAATAACGAGACTGATACTGTAAAACATTTTATTTTGATTTCATACATATTTACTTATTGTCACCTTCAATATACACCTCTCCTCTATCCCTACAATGCTCCATGCGAATCTTCCATTGTTCGAAAGGGTGCTGGAAGTCTTCTTCTGTCAGCTCCTTCAGCACACGTGCCGCTTTCGCTTTCACAACTTCAACGGACTCAAATTTTGTTCCTTTTTATTCAAATTTTACCTTAGAAAACAAATAGAAGTCGCGCGGCGCAAAATCCGGCGAATAAGCCGGATGGTATAATACTGGCATGCTGTACTTAGCTAGAAACCTCTTGACCGATAATGCGGAATGAGCCGGCGCATTGTCTTGGTCACAATTCGGGTCGTTTTTTCCTTATTCTTGCACAGAGTTGAGCAAGAACGTGAAGGTAGTAATGTTGATTAATAGTTACTTAAAATTTTTCCGACGAAACAAAAAAACAACTCTAATGCGAACGAAGGCTACTGCTACGAGTATACTAATTTGATTACAGAGGCGAGAGGCACTGCATTTGAAAGAGAAGTCGTCACGATAAATAGCTGTCAGTCGTTAGCGTTTGGTGCATGCGCACTTCTTCTGTACCAGTGTCAGTCGCGTTACTTAATAGCCGCACCTCGTATGTAAAACACTTACAAAAACAAATTCCAAAAAAAATCTTTTTGAATTTTGTTTAAAATTATATTACAAAACATTATTCTTTGGAAACTCATTTTCATGTAATATAATTGTTGTACTTTTGTATGATATACCGGGTCTTCCCATAAGAGGTTTCATTTTGATATGTAATAAAAATATCTGAATGTCTAGGCAAAATCTTGTAGCAGCAAATGGTCACCACGGCTACGCTTACAGGGCCATATTCTTTTCATCATCATCACCAATTCGCACATTCGTTGCTGTATGTCCTCGATAACTTCACGAATTTCATCATTGAAGTCTTGAATCGATTGTGGGCCATTGGCGTAGACCTTATCTTTCACGTAGCCCCAAAGAAAAAAGTCTAAAGGTGTTAAATCACAAGATCTCGGTGGCCAATTGTGATTGCCTCTTCGAGAAATCACACAGTCAGGAAACTTTTCACACAAAAGAGCGATGGTATCGTTACTTGTGTAGCACGTAGCGCTGTTTTGTTAAAAATAAACGTCGTCCACATCAGTATCTTCCAATTCCGGCCATAATCTTTAATCATCGTTTGATAGCGTAATCCATTCACTGTAACAGTTACTCCAACCTCATTTTCGAAAAAGTAAGGTCCAATGACCCCAACAGACCAAAAACCGCACCAAACAGACACACGTTGAGAATGGAGAGGTTTTTCAACAATAATTCTTGGATTTTCCGAACCCCAAATGCGACAATTCTGCTTGTCAACGTAGCCTCCGAGGTGAAAATAGGCCTCATCACTCAATTTTTTGATGAAATTCCGGATCAGTTTAACACATTTCAAGGACCCAATCAGCAAAGACATGACGTTGTTGATGGTCGGTGGGCGTGAGTTCTTGTATTAATTGAACTTTAAAAGCCAAAAGACCTGAGTTTTTATGCAAAATATGTTACGGTGTAATGTCGTTTGTGGAGTGCCCAATTCTAAAGATCAACGAGGAATTGACAAACCTGGGCTTTACTCAACACTATGGGCTACAACAGCAATATTCTTAGTTGTTCTTGAGCGACGTGCACGAGTTCGATTCTTCACATCACTAACTTGTACCAGTAGCTCAAATTTTTCCACCAGTTTTACAATTTTTGACTGAGAAGGTGCTTCAAGGCTACCCAAAAATGCTTTAGTTCCGCGAACTTTTCACCATTTTCGTAATGAATTTTAATAATTTCGATACGTTGTTAAAGCGTATATCTTTCCATTTTTATTAATGGCGTAGTTTTTGCTTGTCATCTGACAAGTAGTTATAGGTTGAGTGATGACAACTGTTAAAATGGCGGGCTATTGAAAATGAAATGCCTTATTGGAACACCTTTTATAAATATCTATATACTTGTAGAGATAGAGCTAGTGTCTTCACAATTAAAATTATTGTTGTGGCTTAAATAATAAACACTGCCAAAATAATTAGCGAACCCATCAACAATGGCTTGCAGATTCTCGAAAGCATTATCATAGCAAGTCAACAGTGCAAATATTCAAGAATAGTCTTTTTTTTATTTTGAATGAAGAATCAACATCTTCCAAGTTTATTCTTGATTAGATGGGTCAGCATTGATTAAGCAAAATTGACGCACTTTCTAATTTCTTTCTTAACGTGAGATATCAGTTTTATAAAGTTATTAGCTGAGTTGTTGTCACCAGTTATTTTGCAATGTTCGAAGTATCCAAAAAATCCTCTAGTATTTCGGGGGTTGTCTGGAGTAACACAATATGAATTTGTGGTTATAAAAAATTACTCGGCGAGCACTTGCAAATCATATTATTAATAGGTTACGTTGAAAACAAAATTATTGAAGTCATAGGTCCATTGTAGAAAACTTTTTTAGTCTTCCCCATAATAATACCTTTTAACTTTAAATTTATAAATCAAAAAAGGTATATAAAATCCCTTACCACACCAATGTTCGATTTTTTTATACCTTTTTCGACAACTAAGTTGTCATCATCAGCTAACTACCAACTACACACTGTGTATTTGGTGGTTAGCAGAGAAAGTTTGTGCTGAATTATTCTGTGCTAGTTTTACCGCGGATTCAGGTGTAACACTGTTTAATAAACTGCTGATAATGACGACTTAATTATCAAAATAATCATTCAAAATACGAACAATGATATAGACAAGGCTTTTATTTGCCTTTTTAAATTAATTCAATCAACATCATCTATTAAAATTGGCCTTAAAATTATTAATCATTATAATTATTATTATTATTATTAATCGTATATTATATCAAGTCTTAATTTTAAATATTTAATTTGAATTTGCATAGACAAACTCGTTGTCATAAAGACGCAGATGGTGTCTGTGTACAGGATCTATTATTGCAGTGAATTACTTGCCAACATTTCTAGAATAACTTCGTCATAAAAAGTAAAGGATGCGCATTGCCAAAGTGCAGCATTTGGTTAAACAAATGCAATATTAACTATTTTAAATTGTTCTTGAAAGCGACGAAGCATATTTATGTCACAGACATCTCGTTTACTTTATTTAATTTTAAGTCGTGTCGGGGGAATTTTTGCTATTGATTGTTTGCTGGATTAATTGACCAGAAACTGGACGTAATTTTCCTCAAGTGTTATGTAAATAAATTGGGAAATTGGATAAACGCTTATATTAAAAGCAGCTGCGTTGTTTGAATTGCGTTTTATGGAAATTCAAAAGCTTGCTACTTCACTTTGTATTGATCAAAATAGGACGCGTTAAAATATATAATCTAAAAAAGTACTAATAAACAGGTATACCTTTCAACTATACAGGGCTATTCTTGTAACGCACAGTAAACAATTGAAAATACTTGGGTTGTCTTTTAAGTATTGCATATAAAACAGGAATAAAACAGTAGATAGTTTCTAAAGACTTCACTTTTGCATGTTCTCGAACCAACTCTGGAAGCAGTTGCTCCACCCGTTTGTTGGTACAGTCAAAATTACGGTTTTCAAGGCATTGACTGCTTCTTTTGACGTTTGGAACCTTTAACCACGCAGTCCGTTCTGAATTTCGGAAAAGTAAAGAAATTGGTTGGACCTAGGTCCGGACTATACAGAGGATGCTCCAACAATTCGACATTTTGTTGCGTTAAAAATTCAATTGTCTTGCGTGCTGTACGCGAACTTGCATTGTTTAGGTGAAGATTGATTCGTCGTTCGGCGTGGTTTTTCGAAGCTCAGCGATGACTTGCGGCAGACAAATGGTTGTATACCAATCGGTAGTAACAGTTCTTTGATCTTGTACAGGAATTGTTGCTACATCACCTGCTTTCGAGGCAAATGTCGCGACCATCTTTTTGGAGACACTTCGAGAACGGATGATTTTTGTTGGCTTTTCTTCACTTTGGAACTCCCAAACAGATGACTAGCGTTTACTTTCTGGCTCGTATAAGTAACGACGTTGAAGCGATTTAGAGTTTTTTTGTCAGCAATTCATCCTAGCTATTTTCCTTTCTTCGGTCAACAGATGCGGTATCTAACGAGAAATTAATTTTTTACACACAATTCTTTATATAAATTTTTTTGAATTGAGGTCTTTAAAATTCCGAATAATCCCTCAATCTGGCGATATGTCACATGTCGATCTTCCTTGATGTTATTGCGCACAACATCGACGGTTTTCTGTGTGACTGCCGTTTTTGGAACACCTACGCTTTGATCGTCGCTAAGACTAATCTGTCCACGTTTCAATTCTCCATACCAACGAGAAATTGTTGACTGATCTACTGCTTCATTACCGAAAACAGAAACCAAGTCGGTGAGGCATTCTTGTTGAGATAATTATCTTCGAAAATTATAAAAAAACAATTCCGCGAAAATGTTCTTGGTGTAATTCCATTTTTCAATTAACTTACCGACTTTGACCGTTTCTTGTAGGTATAGTACTACATCGATCACATTGAAACTTTGGATTTAGGTTAACTAAAAATGGAGGTTAATTTTTAGTACCGATATTTGACTAATGGCGCCCTCTATCTCCCACTATGCTAAACTTAAAAGATATTCCACGTAGCTTCGAAGTTCTTTCACATTTCACTTTAACAATATTATTTTTAGGGTAAAATAACATCGACAATATATTTCGTTTCTAAAATATCAGGTTCCTCTTCAATCGTCACAAGTACTTCAACTTCCAATTATCATGCATTCGCAGATTTGAGTCTCTTCTCTTGACTGAAAATAAACAAAAAACGAACGGATGATTCAAAAAAAAGAGAAAATCAGGAAAGTAAAGTTGTATATAAGAATGTAATCATCAATGACGAGAATACAATGCTACAGTATTTGATGGAATGAAATCCCTAAAACCAAAAGAAATAGGCAACATGTGGTGTCCTCATTAGAAGAATTTAAAATTGATTGTCAAAGCAACAGCAGCAGTGAACTTGACACTCATAAAGATGTACATAGAAACAAAAGATGTAGATCAAAAAGATTTTGGAATGTTAAAGTTATCTTTTAAACATTTGTTTCTACGTACATAGAAGTACCGCCAAGAAAGACGAGAATCGAAAAATTTAAAAGAAATTTCGGAGATCAGAAAGAGAACTGAGTAGCAAAAGAGGTAGATCAAAAAGGTCTTGGAACGTTAAAATTATCTTCTAAGTTTTCGATTCTACGTACATTGGAATACCTCCAAGAAAGACTCGAGAAAAGAAAAATTTAAAAGAAATTTTATAAGAAGTAATTGACATCTTCAACACTTACTAGCAAAAATGTTATGTTTATGAAAAGAAAGTTAATTAATTTCGTGATAATGGTATGATATTAAAAATAGGTTGGAGGTGAGACCGATACGTATTTATTGAAGAGAGACAGCTAATGTGGTAGAATCATCTGATCTGATGTAGGTAATATGGAAATCAGAAACAGGACTGAACAGTAAAGAGATAGGACAACAAGAGACTTGGAATGCTAAAATTAGGATACTCTTCTAAGCACTGGATTCTACATGCATTGGAGTACCGACAAGAAAGAGTCGAGAATCGAAAAATTTGAAGAAAATGTAAGAAGTAATTGGCCCATTCGACAGTTAATAACAATGTTATGTTTATGAAAAGAAAGTTAAGTAATTGCATTATAATTGTATGAAATTAGAAATAAATTATAGGTGAGATCGATACGGATGTTAAAGGAAGAAAGAAATAGCTGTTGTTGTTTGACCATCTGGTGTAGGTACTATGGAAATCAGGAACAGGTGTGAGGGTTAAAAGAGGTAGACCAAAGAGATCTTGGAATGCCAAGATTGGGTTGATCTTCTTAATTCACTTAATTCCACACGCATTGAAGAACCGACAACGAAAGAATCAAGAATCAAAAAATTTAAAAGAAATCTTACAAAGAAGTAATTAACACCTTCGGCACCTAATACAAAGGGTGCTAGAAAAGTTTTCCAATTCAGCTTTGTTTATTTAATTTTTTCAAAGTAATTTCTTCCGCACTCAATACACCTCTCCATCCTCCGAAACCAATCTGTAAACCAGTTCTGCCAAGCTTCACTAGGGAGTAAAGCAGACTCGTTGTCCCAAGCCCGCAGAAGGTCATCATCACTGGAAAACCGCCACCCTTTTAGCTTCATTTTCACACGCTGGAACAGTGCAAAGTCGCAGGAGCAAGATCTGGACTGTGGACAGGGTGCCCGAGAAGTTTCAATCCTGTCGTGGTCAAATATTCGGTGCAGGTTTTGGCGCGGTGAGCTGGAGCATTATCGTATCGTGGTGGAGGAACCAGGTGTTCATTCTTGACCTTGACCGCAGGTTCTTCATAGATCCAATGACATTAGGCAGGCACTGTTGAGTCTACCACTTAGGTATGACTGTCTTCTGTTTGTCCAAAATGAGGCGTCCCACGATTCCACTCGATTTGAAAAATACAGCTATCATTTTCTTCTTTACAGATCAAGATTTTCTGACAACTACGGGCGTGTCCTCATCTTCAAAGATCCAAACTTTGTTTTGCCAAGTCTATCACCTGCCACGATGTTGTTCACATATCGAGATTGTCCCTTATTAAACTTTTTTAGTATCTCCCGGCACCAAGTCACACGTCGTGTCATCTGCTCTTCAGTCAGTCGATGCGGCACCCAGAGAGAACAAAGTTTCATCACATGCAAATGATCATGCAGAATCGAACGAATTGCTAGTGCATTTAGACCTGAAGTACCCTCTATCTGTTGGTAGGTCACTCGCCTGTCCTCGCCAAGCATTTTCCTCACAGTAGTAACGCTTTCCTCCGTAACTGACGTCCTTGGCCTTCCCGGCCTCTCACCATCCTCCACAGTTAAATGTCCCCTTTGGATTCCTCTATACCACCTTAATATCGTTGTGCGATGTGGACAAACATCACCTAGTGCAACAGTCATTTCTTCGAAGCACTGGTCTATGTTTGAACCACTCACGAAATTATAACGCAAATCTGCCCTTATCTCATTTCGTGACCACGATGCCATCGCAAGCACGCTACACTCTCACTACTAATGAATAACTGAGCCCATCGACATGGCGCGGCGGCTACTGTGCACGTATGTATGAATATCCAGCAACAAGCAGCTTCCTACAATTCATCGTTGCGTCATATTGCAAAACTTACCTAGCACCCTTTGTAGCAAGAGGTTATGTTTCAAAAAGCTAAAGTTAATTACTTGCATATGTATGTATTTCTGACACACCAAGCAAGTAAAAAATAATACATTCCTGCACCATTGCCAACACATATCAAACGTTTAGTTATCTCCGCACAGTGTGATTCATTCAGTTCGGTTTATTTTAATATTTTGCATTTACTGCATGTTTTAACAAGGACTAAACAATGTCAATAACCTTTATTACGGAGATAACGCGACATCTATTTTATACTCCATTAAAAATACTCCTACGTTTCTCAGGAAGTAATTAATCCTTTAAAAGTGAGTGTGTAATTGTCTCTGCAGAGCTCCACGAAAATTAAAAGAGATATTTTGTCGTGGCGTGGACAGGAAAACGCGTTTTAAGAATCGAAAAATTGTTGTAAACTCCCTAATTACAGGGTCTGCGTTCTGTAAGTTTCACACACTCGATTAAAAAAAAAAATACGTCTGTTTCGGCGCGTATGGGGCGCGTGTAGCTATTAACTATTTGTAAATATTATTTTTATTATTACGTACTTAAGACAAATGATAGTAAAATGCGCTTATTTAATGACGAAATGTAAACAATAGGTTAATAATTACTTGAGATTGCTTATTTTATGTTGCATGTGCACAGTGATGATTCTTGGGAAATATCTTGTGTAAAATATAAGTCGTTTACCTTCTAACAAAGAAGAAATAACAAATTAAAAAAATAATAAAAAATAGACGAATGTTTTTCAATAGATATTGAGATCTAAATACACGAAATTCAGGTTAAATATATTTAACACTACAAAGAAAAATACTATAAAACGAAGAAATGAATATAAATCTTGGTATGTTATAACAATACCAGCAGCTACCAGATGTATTGAGTAAGGCTGCAGAAACGAGTGCTTTCGCAGTAGCGTACGGCTCAGTTACTATCAATATTAAAAATAATAAATGTAATTACTTACTATTTTATTTTTTTTGTGTTTTTTGTTGATCGAGAGTGACGCAAAAATTCGCTGTAACATTGTAGTATTGAGTATGCCTTCCAATGCTGACAATCAAACTCCTACGTCGAGGTGAAAATATGTTGGTGTATTTAGAAAAAGAGCGTTCTGCGTCTAATGATGTGATGTTCACGAATTTAAAAAGGACATTCGCATCATATTCGCACTCTCGCTTGTCAATATATAAATTTCTGATAATATAAAACAATTTTAAGCCACGTTCCCCATCTTGTCAATACTGGCTGTGGTGGCTGAGCAATGTCCGAACAAGCTGTCTAAACTCACGAATACGGTTTGGAGAGTTAATGAAAACTTTTTTGGGAGAATCTATAAATTGGTCTACTTTTAGATAACTGTTTCTAATAAATTCAGCTACAATATGACATGCATGGAGCAAACAAGTTATATGAAGCAATTGAGGATAAAATTGTTTTAGTAACTTTCCATCTTTAGTTGAATTTGATGGAGCCTGTGGTTGATTGACTTGATCAATAAGGTTGATATATAACCCCTTTCCACATTAACTTTTGTAAATTCTGTATACGCATTTCGACAACCAAGTTGTCATCCTCAGCAGATAATTTCAAAGTGTCGCACCTGGTAAAACACGGCGAAAAAACAATTGTACGAAAATCAAACTCCTTGCGCGATCCACACCGCTTAAAACCAAGATGTACATTGTTTTTTCGCCGTGTTTTACCAGGTGCGACACTTTGAAATTATCTGCTGATGATGACAACTTGGTTGTCGAAATGCGTATATAGAATTTACAAAAGTTAATGTGGAAAGGGGTTATATATCAACCTTATTGATCACTTTCCATCTTTAACCATATTTGAACCCCCACCTGTAACCAACATTACAAGTTGAGCTATTGATATTTTGAACTTCCCAAAGGTAAAAGGTATTTCAAATTGCGTGGGTGTTTTTAAGAATAAATAAAATATAGATGGCGCACTGAATTTGTCTGGTTATGTGGGCATTTAAAAAGTGTGATGTATGACATTTATAAAAATGGCTACGTACACGGTACAACAACGCGTTCAAATTGTTGAATTATTTTATGAGAATCAGCGTTCTGTGAAAAGAGTTTTTAGAAAATTACGTGAATTTTATGGTTTACATAATCGTCCATCCGAAAGCACTATTAGTCGAATTATTAAAAAATTTCAAGAGACCAGTTCCGTGGGAGATCAAAAAAGTGAAAAATAGAGTCGTAGCGGTCGTTCGCATGAAAATATTGGTTTGGTTCGTGAAAGTGTTGCTGAAGATCCTGAAATGTCCATTAGACGACGTTCACAACAACTTGGACTTAGTGAATCAACAATATGGCGTACTTTACACAAGGATTTAGCTCTGAAGGCATATAAGGTTCGAATAACACAGGAACTGAAGTCATTAGATCATTAAAAACGTCGTTCATTTGTCAATTTCGTCAATGAACAACCACTTGATTTTTCTCAAAAGATAATGTTTCAGATGAGGCACATTTTGAACTTGGTGGCTTTGTTAATAAACAAAATTGCCGTATCTGAGTTGAGGAAAATCCACGATCTATTCATGAGAAACCTATGCATCCTAAACGAGTTAGTGTTTGATGTAATTGGACCTTACTTCTTTGAAAATGCTGCTGGTGAAGCTGCAACTATCAATGGTGATCGATATTGTCCGATGATATCCGATTTTTTGTGGCCTGAATTAATGAATATTTATCTAGAGGATATGTGATGTCAATAGGATGGCGCTACACCTCACTTTGCACGCGAATCAATTGATCTATTGAGAGAAAAATTTCCTGGTTTTGTAATCTCAAGAAACGGTGTTGTTAATTGGCCACCAAGATCATGTGATTTGATACCATTAGACTATTTTCTTAGGGGTTATGTGAAAAATCAGGTTTATAAAAACAATTCACAATCAATTCCCGCTTTGAAAGGTGAAATTATTTGTATCGTTGGTGACATAGAGCCTCAATTATGTCAAAATGTCATTGAAAATTTCAACAAAAGAGTGAACGTCTGTGGAGCTGCAAGAGGAGGCCATTTGGCAGATATTATTGTTTTCCGCATATAAATGTCATAACTAATACTTCAATTACCAATAAAAAGTTTTTGAAAGTGAATGCAAATTATGTGTTTTATTTATTCTTAAAAAGCCGCGAAATTTGAAACACCCTTTATATTTTATAGTTTTAAGTATCCTTTTCGGGTTTGTCATCTGTAATATTCTACTACGTAAAAGAAGAGCCAAGAAAATCTCACCGCTTTTCAAAGTGCCCACTAACACATTTAAAATACTATTCTTTCTTGCATCCGTTGTTTCATCGACCGGCAGCCATATTTTTTGATCTTTCGACTCTGCTTTTATTTGATCTGTAATCGTGATTTTCACCCGAGGAAAATTATGCTGTAATTGACCTCTTGTTGGCAATTTCCATTACGGAACGTATTTCGCCCAAAAGTTTCGAAATTCTTCATTGTCTAGAATATTTTGTGAAATGTTGCACACACTTAACATAGAAATACAGCCATATAGAATTTGTTGAAATTTGCTGTTGGTACAGGCTTTTACGGTGCAATTTTCTCCTTTCCTTCCAGGCTTTTTCGATATTTTTTGATGCTTAAGCTGGTGACGAGGAAACAACAGGTTCAAGAAAATTCTGAAGTTTCTCTATCGTATTGAGGTCCGGTGAATTTCCACTTCATCTAGTGAAGTAATAAAAGGCACCAGAGCAGTTGCTATTACATTTTTGTATGTATACTCGTTCATTATTCGGCAAAGTATAAGTCCAGTTCAAGCTCCAGTAATGCAAACTTGAAGCGGTTGCGGAATCAACCGTTTCAAGTTGCGACTCTTCACTGACTTGCGATTGAGAAATTAACAGTAGCCAAATTAACAGTAACTAACACGTAATATAAGAAAACAGTTCTAAAATGTTTACGATATAATTTTAAACAAAGACTCTTTCTCCATTCTTCAACAGTAAAATGTCAATGTGGCACATCGCAAACGCGTTTTCTTCATTGTTGGCGACATTTGAATTTAGCAGCGTATAATAGAGTTCAAAAGGTCCATCAAGGCACCTTTATATTCAAAGAGCAAAAGAAAAAAGACGTAGCAAATTTTCTGAGCGACCCCTGTGTCTTTTGCAAAGCAACGTTAATAATTTTGCTATCGTCCGTTTCGGTGGTTTTGCGTTGCCATTGACATTGTTGTCGACCGTTTGCTGTTAACCCATTAAAAACCAAGGCAATTAAAAATGAAAACTTGTTTAATTCATTTATTTAATTTAGCTAAAATATACATAAGGAACATAAGGAAAGTAAAAAATTTTAAAAAATATTCAGGAACTGTGGTTTTGGAGCTGTACCCAAACGGGTACAATGCCTTAATTGGTATGCTTACATTTTAGTGTGATATATTTTAAAACACTCCCTTTCTAGACAAAGTGCAACGTCACATTGTTCACACATCCATCTAATTCTACTGTAGCATTCGCGTCATCGTAGAGGGTCTTTTATTCTCTCGGGAAAAGAGTAAAGTGAATGCTGTGGAAATGAAGAGTCATGGGAGTTAATAGGATGGACAGAGTTAGAAATGCGGAAATAAGAAAGGAGCTATCGATAAACCCAATAGACGAATTTATTGAACAGCGACAGATGGCTTGGTGAGGACATATGGAGAGAATGTCGAGCAGAACGCAAGTGAAGATGGTAAGGGAGTCCAAACCGATTGGGAAGAGGAAGAGGGGAAGACCACAACAGGGGTGGGAAGATATAGTGGGACAGGTAATTAGGAAAAAGGGAATAACGTGGACGGAAGCAAAGAAGTTGACTAAAGATAGGGGGAGATGGAAGAGATTAATAGGGGATTGAAAGTATACAGTGTAACTCTTAGACCTACTAAGATAGAAAGGGATGATCATATATATATATAAAATATACATAAGGAAAGTAAAAAATTATAAAACAAAATTCAGGAACTGTGGTTTTGGACCTGTACCCAAACGCGTACAATGCCTTAATTGATGTGCTTACTTTTTAGTGTGATATATTTTAAAACACTCCTTTTCTAGGCAAAGTGCAACGTCGCATTGTTCACACATCCATCTAATTCTACTGTAGCATTCGCGTCATCGTAGAGGGTCTTTTACTCTCTTGGGAAAGTGGTTTCCAGCAATAGTAGCTACACTAAGTGCCCGCGAGCGTTTCGAAGTTGGCAGTGTCTGCGTATAATTTCGCAGATAGTAGCGAACAATATGACGCTGAAACTCTAACAGGACCATTTGGGACTTGTTTGCAGTTTTATATAACTTCCACGCGTTGTCCACAACGGAACTCAACAATGTGGTAAAAAGCGGCCACCACCATTTCTCTCCTCGAAATTTTATTTTTTTAACATTTTTTTAATTGTTCAAGTGGAATATCGTTATCGCTATCGCTGCCACAACACCTCTATTTCACCTGGCACATCGTATGGTATACGGTCAACTTTAATATTTTCGGTGACACCTTCTTCGTCATCTGTTTTATAATCCGGGCTTGGAGGTATAATAGCGATTTCAAATTCGTGGTGATCTTCCTCAGCTTCAACATAATTCAGGGCACAGTTCAAGGTATTGAAATGTCTGGCGTAAAAGCTTGACGTTTTTATAGTAGGAAATTCCATTTTTTTGTCGGCAAAAATCTAAAAAAAAATGCATACCCAATAAGCCATTGTACTCAATTGGGTACACCAATTTTTCTACTCACCCAGCATCGTTCCAATTAGTTTTTTATCTTTCACCTTTTTATAAATTGGAAACACAGTTATTCCCCCATGCAAAACTATAATAAACACTTATTATAATACAACAGGTTTTACTCCACGCAACTGAATAATCACTGACCTAGCTAATATTTGCAAAATTGACGCAAAGGTATTAAAACTAAACAAAATATACGGTAACGGTACTATTTCTAAACACTTTGTTGTTGTGTGCCTTTTAAACATATCATGTTGAATGCAAAACCAAAAGAAACTTTGCGTAATTTCACTTCTCATAAAATTTATGCATATTTAAATATTGCCCTTTTTCTGTATTCAAGCAGGTACAATGGCTAGGTATAAGTTTAGGGCAACTTTTCTTTGATAAGTATTGTAATTGTTGCCACTGGTCGTCGTGAAACTTTTGTTTTTCTAGGAATTTCGCCTTTAGAATACAAACAAACTCCTAACGAAGTTTCTATCATAATTTTTGCTTCGTTTGTAGTACCTTTACTCGTATAAAGTTAATGCAGTACTAACTTAACTGTAAGATATTAAACCGAAAACGGTAAATACATTTTCGCAAACACTCTTTTTCAGGTTTGATGGAACATATACTGCAATAACTTCGTAAAAACTGCTACACATTCTTGCATAATAAAGCTAAGAATAGCGTCAATTTCGACAGTAAAATAATCCCTAAATGTCAGAAGTTTCTTGGGCGACGACTAAAGATGTTTCCATCGTCCGTGTAGTCACGATCGGTAACTCCAAATGGTTACGATTAAGAAATGAAAGTAGAAAATGAAATAAAACGCCTCGATTCATCCAGAATGAATTTAAAAGCCACTATTACACGCCAACTTTTAAAGCACAGTAGTATAGAACATAATTTAACCTATTAATCTGTCAACTTTCTTTGAGGTTTCAGTAATTTAATAATAAATTTCATCTTCCACCATCGACATCAAGTAACGGGCTACTAATTTTGAAAGAGTACCATAGAACATTCATTTTAGTATGAATCAAAGGTTCACGTTTCTGTATCCTAATGAAAAGGCTCTTGCGCTTGTAATTAGAGGTGAAAAATTCGTGTCAACGCGTTACTGTACATACGAGACTAGGAGTATAATTTATAACTCATCTTACAACCCGCAGAACGACACATTGAATTTACTAATTTTATATATTGGCATATTGTAGTCATACACAGAAAGTTCTCAAGGTTAGTTGATTGACATATGTTATTCTGAGATTACGATACAGTGTCGCTGTACGTTTTATATTAAAGAAAATTTAAAATTTTTTAATTCTTGGTACTAAAACATTAACTTAAGCAGCAGTATTTTAATATTAACACAAATTTATTGTTTGTTCAAACCGTTTTTGTAATAATCAATATCTACAACTTATAGCTTATACGGATACGAAGATCTATTACAATGCATCGTTTCAGAATCAGTCAGGTCGCGTACTTTTGCAGAAAAATTATTTGAATTATAACAGCAACCCCTAAACCCAGAAAAACATCAAAAAAAGTTTCCCTTAACAGCAAACGGTCGATAACATTGTCAACGTCTATGCAAAACCACCAAAACGGTGGATAGAAAAATTACATTGCTTTGAAAAAGAGAGGCTTCCATCAGAAAGTTGCTACGTCTTCTGCAATCCTTTGAATATAAGTGTCTAATGCAGTAAATGTAAGATTCTCTACATTTTTAATATTCCGTGGATCAAACTATTATTTCAAAGCGTCCACTAATATGGAATTTGGGGACTTGATTTCATTCTGCTTTATCGTTTACAAAACGCATACAATCCTTTATAAATTCTGTAGCGCAAATTTGAGGGGATTTGGTAGTTTAGTAATCAGGAAGCCTCGAAAACATCATGCCCTCGTACCAAGCAAGAATATGCTTCTGTGATTTAGCATCCGCAGTAAGCCAAAACGCACACTGATTGCGCACACAGTGTGCGTTTTGGCTTTCAACCGTATAGATCGTGTGCGGAATTTGTTTTCGTACGAGTGTTTTTGCCGTAATTTAATTATCTGCTGATTATGATAACTTAGTTGTCGAAATACGTAAACAGAATACGAAAATTAATATGGAAAGGGGCTATACATCATTCTTTAGTGATTTTCGTATGAAATGATTCCAGTAATAATAATTTAAAATACAAGCACTTGTAGATATGTACTACTGTGGGCAAAAAATAGAAAGACTTTTTAATTTAAATTTCGTGCGAAAACCCATTCGTCGAAATATTTTTTTCCTAGGTTGGTATGACTGTCAGTGACAATTGTGCCAAATGTCGCATCAAAATAATCATTAGTGTTTATTATACGCTTGTCTTTCTGAAGTACAAAAAGTGTATTCAGCGATTTTTACAATGAGTGAAATTATTCAACAAAGAAGTTCCATTAAATTTTGTATGCGGAATCAAATTTCTGGTGCCGAAACGTTCAGAATGTTGCAAAAGGCCTTCGGTGATAATTGTTTGTCGCGAGCAAGTGTTTTTGATTGGTACAAATTATTCAAAGAGAGGGTCGAGAACGCGTTGATGACGAACCACGTCCAGGACGGCCATCAACAACAACTAATGATCAACACGTCAATAGAATCAAGGAATTGGCGCTTGAGAATCGACGATTAACAATCAGAGACCTTACTGGCATCGTTGGAATATCGGAAGGATCAGTGAAAACCATTTTGAAAGATCATTTGGGCCTAAGAAAAGTGAAAGCACGATTTGTTCCAAAATCATTCAATTTTTTCGAAAAACAGCGTCGCGTTGACGTCTGTGAAACAATGCTTTCCGACTATCAAGACAAAATGAAAGGCATCATAACTGGAGATGAGACTTGGATCTACGCTTATGACCCGGAAACAGACGATCAATCGGCCGAATATCGTATCAAAGGTGAGCCGAAGCCCAAAAAACCACGTCAAAGCAAGTCAAAAATCAAGGTTATGTTGATAGTTTTCTTCGATTATCGAGGTGTGGCGCACTCCGAATTCCTTCCGACCGGCCAAACTGTCAACAAAGAATACTATTTCAGTGTTATGCGTCGTTTGCGCAATGCTATTCGTAAAAAGAGGCAGACAACTCTTGGTTTTTGCACCACGATAATGCACCGTCGCATACTGCATTAATTCTTCGTGAGTTTTTCGCCAAATTTTCAACCAATATCGTGCCGCAACCACCGTATTCGTATTCGCCTGATTTAGCTCCGTGTGACTTCTGGCTATTCAGCAAACTCAAACGACCGCTCCGGGGAAACCGTTTTGAGTCAATTGAAGACATTAAACGTGAATCGCTACGCGCATTGAAGGCTATTCCTGAAATTGACTTTAACAACTGTTTCGAGAATTGGAAGAAACGTTGGCACAAGTGTATTGGAGCCAGGGGGGATTACTTTGAAGGGGACGAAATAGATTTGGAAGAATAAATTAAGAATTTAAAAATTATGAACAAAGTCTTACTATTTTTTGCCCACAGTAGTATAAATATGTTAGCACTAAACTGATCTGTATGTTATAACACGTACTGAGTCGCCAAAAATTGTTGGCGTTATATTTATAATGTCCTTTTATTCAAATTATGCAATTACAACATCTAAAAATGGTTTGAATTATTAAAATGTATTCCAAAGTACGTTTGGTTTCTTTTTAAAACATCCAAAGGCTGACATAATTCGAATTGTGTAACAAAAGTACCTATAATTCTATAAATCACATAGGAAGTCAACTATATGTAACAGTAATAAAAGGTTTCATTTTGATATCTAAAAAAGACGAGTATTTTTAAGCGAAATCATGTTTATTTAATTGTAAGGCCATTAATAATGGAAAAGAGTATCAGCCAAATGGCCGCCACGGCTACGTTTGCAGGATCATATTCTTTTCATGAAATTTTCCATCACCAATTTGCACATTTGCAGCTGTATCTCATCGAGAACTTCACGAATTCCATCTTTGAGGTCTTAAATCGATTGCAGGCCATTGGCATAGACTTTATTTTTTACGTAGCCCCAAAGAAAAAGTCTAAATGTGCTGAATCACAAGATCTGGGTGGCCAATTGTGATTGCCTCTTCGAGAAATCACACGGTCGGGAAACTTTTCACACAAAAGAGCGATGGTATCGTTACTTGTGTGGGATGTAGCGCCGTTTTGTTGAAAACAAACGTCGTTCACATCAATATCTTCCAATTTCGGCCATACAAATAATCATCGTTCGATAGCATAATCCATTCACCATAACAGTTACTCCAACCTCATTTTCGAAAAGGTAAGGTCCAATGACCCCGCCAGGCCAAAAACCGCGCCAAACAATCACACGTTGAGTATGGAGCAGCTTTTCAACAATAATTCTTGGATTTTCCGAGCCCCAAATGCGACAATTCTGCTTGTTAACGTAGCTTCCGTTGTGAAAAAGGGCCTCATCACTCAAGATAATTTTTCGATGAAATTCTGGATTAGTTTGATGCTGACCCAATCAGCAAGGATACGATGTTGTTGATGATCGGTAAGCGTGAGTTCCTGTGCTAACTGAACTTTAAAAGGACCTAAGTCTTTATGCAAAATACGGTGTAATATTGTTTGTGGAATGCCCTAATTCCAAAGATCGACGAAAAATGGACAAACCTGGGCTTTCCTCAACTCTATGGGCTACAATAGCAATATTCTCAGTTGTTCTTGAGCGAGGCCCTCCGAGGTGAAAATGAGCCTCATCACTCTAGTTGAATTTTCCACGAAATTCCGGATCAGTTTAATGCATTTCAAGGACCCAATCAGCAAAGACACGACGTTGTTGATGGTCGGTAGGCGTGCGTTCTTGTATTAACTGAACTTTGAAAGCCTTAAGGCCTAAGTTTTTATGCAAAATGCGGTGTAATGTTGTTTGTGGAATGCCCCAATTCCAAAGATCGACGAGAAATGGACAAACCTGGGCTTTCCTCAACGCTATGGGCTACAACAGCAATATTCTCAGTTGTTCTTGAGCGATGTGCACAAGTTCGATTTTGCACATCACTAACTTGTCTCAGCAACTCAAATTTTTCCATCAGTTTAAAAATCGCTAGCTGAGGTGCTTCACGACGGCTCAAAAATTCTTTATTTTTGCGAACTGTGACCGCGAAATTATCACCATTTTCGTAGTGAATTTTAATAATTTCATTGCGCTTTGAAGCGTATATCGTTCCATTTTTATTAATAACGTAGTTTTTACTTCTCGTCTGTCAAATAGTTACAGGTTGAGTCATGACAACTGTTAAAATGGCGGGCTATTGAAAATAAAATGTCTTATTGGAACACCTTTTACTTATAATCTACATATCTTGCATATAATAATTTCACGTAATAACTTTATTATATTATTATGAAATACTGAAATGGTTATATAAAGTCGCATCCAAAAAAGGCGCCTACATGTTTCATAATAAAACAAGCTATTTGCAATTTTTCAAGCTGTTTTTTTCATTGAAAGTGTGATCAACTACTACTATACGTGGAACAGACTATCATTCACATATCCACCACGACTGCGTCTGCAGGCATCAATTCGATTATCGACATTTTCGATGACTTTTCGACATGTCGTTGCAGTTATTTCACGAATTATTATTATTAATTGTAAGTCGATATGTCACATGCCGATCTCCTTTGATGATCTTGCGCATAGCAACGACATTTTCCTGGGTGACTGCCGTTTTTGGCGAACCTCCTCTTGGATCGTCGCTAAAACCAATCCGTTCACGTTTGAATTCTCCATACCAACGAGAAATTGTTGACTGATGTGGTGCTTCGTTGCTGAAAACAGAAACCAACCCGGCAAGACATTCTTGTCGAGATAATTGTCTTCGAAAATTATAAAAAGTTATTCCGCGGTTTTTGCATTTTTTAACTAACTTGTCAACTTTGGCAGTTCGTTGTAGCTACAGCAGTATCGCACTGAAACTTTAGATTTAGGTTAACTAAAGATGGAGGTTCATTTTTAGTACTGATATTTGATTTGTGGCGCCTTCTATGTCCCACTATGCAAAACTTAAAAACATTTCACGTATATCGACTGCGTCAGACGCCTTAGGTAACTATCGTATTTTAAACAATGAAGAAGACACTATCTGGCGATCGAATTATTAGGAACGGAAATTAAGAAATGAAAAACAAATAATAATTCTAACCATAAATATGTTAAAATATATATTTTATGTTTTGCTTTGATTTTTTGATTAGTTGAGACTTTTAAAGCCCAAAAAATTCTTACTTTTCTTAACGCATAGATTCTTCAAATTTTACGTTTCATTTTTAAATATAAATCGACTACAGCATGCAATGAATTACTAATAATTTGCATGAAATTCATAAAATAACTTTATAAAAAAAAACTATTGAATAAATTATTCAAAAATATAAAATTACGTAATACCATGTAAAGGTTTTCAACGAAATGTTAGATCACATCTAAAAACGCTGTATTGTTTTGATTAATAAATATATATGATTGCAATAGAAGATGTTTTTTTTAAATATAATTTCACTGTAATGTGTCATTTATATTAATGGAAATCTGCTGGAATCTGGACTTATGAAATGAACAACGTTACGTGAGATGTGATTGTATTTTTCATTCTAAATGAAGTATTATTATTATAATTTTTTTTAATGCTGTTTTACTATTATTATTATTATTATTATTTAGACTATTGCTCTTTTGAAAATGTTACACCAAAAGAAGCAGTAACAGAGCAATTTCGTATACATCAAGCAATATGGAAATTACATCTGATTGAACTAAATTGGTTCGGATATAAAATTTTCGCTCTACGAATCAATCGACGGTTTACAATTTTTATATTTAAGATTGCGAATTATATTTTGGGAATATGGAATGTTTATCGTAGTGACAGAACGTTTATGCTATCAATAGTAAGAAACGTATATTTTAAAAGTCCAACACCATGCTGACATTAAATCAACAAGAATAAATATGCTTCAAAATCAATAGAAAAACCTATTGTATTCCAAAGAAATAAAGAAATTACAATTACAAACAAGCAGTACAAGCGTACGAGGATAGTTTGACAAGTAGTGAGAATGACACATAGGTGGCGCTCTAATTGGTAAAACAAATGCACTGGTTGCCTATTTATACATATGTTTACATTCCGATATTTAGATAAATCGGTTGATTAGTTTATTTCTGACTGATTGAAAAAGAAGCAACACGTCGTTTTGTTAAAATGGAAAAAAGCAGAGTATCGTGCTGTGATTAAATACTTCGTAATTAAGGGTATGAAAGCTACCGAAATAAAAGATGAGTTAGGGGAAATATTAGGTGAATCTGCTCCATCATCCGCCACAATAAATAGATGGGTAAATGAATTTAAACGTGGTAGAACAAGCTGTGTTGAAGCGCGCTCTGGAGCACCCAAAATCGTAACTTCTAAGGAAATTATTATAAAAATCCATAATATTATTACGCAAGATCGACGATTCAAAGTGAGAGAGATAGCAGACATGGTAAACATTTGAACAGAACGCGTACACCACACTTTAACGAAAGAATTGGACTTTTCCAAGCTTTCGACCAGATGGGTGCCGCGATTGCTTACGTTTGATCAAAAGTTCACTCGTTTGCGCATTTCCAATGAGACCTTTGTAAGCAGAATCCGGTTGATTTTTGTAGGCGATTTGTTACTTGCGATGAAACTTGGATACACTACAATACACCCTAAACTAAACAACAGTCGAAACAATGGTTAGGACGTGGTTGTGCACCTCCAAAGAAAGAGAAAACCACTTTATCGGCAAACAAGGTGATGGCATCAATTTTTTGGGATTCAAAGGGCATTTTGCTCACTGATTACCTTCAGAAAGGTGCCACAATAAATGGACAATATTATGCAGAACTTCTACAAAAATTAAATGTTGAGATTCGTGCTAAACGGCCAGGAATGGTAAAGAAAAAGATTCTGTTTCACCAAGGCAACGCTCCCTCGCATACCAGCACAGTTGCCATGTCCGAAATCCACGAGTTGCATTTCCAATTAGTACCGCATGCGCCTTATTCGCCGGATCTAGCCCCTTCCGACTTCCACCTTTTCCCAAAATTGAAAACGCCACTAGGTGGAAAGAAATTTTCGTCTAACGACGAGCTTATCATCTTCGTAAATGAGTATTTTGCAAGCCTTCCGGAATCGCATTTTAGAGATGGCATAACGGCATTGGAGCACCGTTTTAATAAACGTATTGCTCTTTTAGGAGAATATATTGAAAAATAAAAATTATTTTGTATTTAAACACACAAGCAGTACAAGCGCATACCAGGTGTACCGGAAAGTCATTACCGGTTTTTTCGTAAAAAAACCAAATAATTTCCAAGAAAATGGAAAAATTTGTTTCCTCAAAGTATAGGCCATTTGATTCTACACATCTTGCCCATCTTTCGGGCAATTTATGGATGCCATCCCATAAAAACTGTTTATCCTTTAAGCAAAACCCTTCGTCGAGTCTTTTTATAACTTCTTCGAAATTGGCGAAGCGCTGCTCCGCAAGCGTATGTCCCATTAATATGAAAAGGTGATACTAGGACGGGTCAAGGTCTTGAGAGTACGGCGGGTGCGATATTATGTCCCGTTCAAGTGTTTTCAACGCTTCCTTGACTGATTTTGCTGTGTGAGACTGCGTGTTATCTGCTGTAAAAATCAGTTTACCCCATTATCAATAAACAGTTCCTTCAAATTTTGCAGTTTTCCTCAGTACTTAAGTATTTGCGTGTTTTTAAGTGCACTCGAGTCTTATCAGTGAGACTATGGACCAAATTTTTTAAATAGCTTTACTTAAATCTTCATAACCATGTTTAAATACAATCTTCTCTTCTAGCTTATTGTTTTTAGTAAAGGTTTTTGATCATTTTTGGCTCATTCCTGGTGTTTGTCATGCATTTATTACCTCCTTAGACACCCTTTTTCTTTTACCGTTCTGTTGATTAAATTTAATAAAAGCTACAGACATGCTTTGTATCTAAATTTTTAAATTTAATCTGGAAATACACACTTAATCACTGAAGGTTGATGTATAACCCTTTTCCACATTAACTTTCGTATTCCGTATACGCATTTCGACAACACACAGTCTGGGTTTTGGCTTTCAACGGTACAGATCGTGTGCGGAATTTGTTTTCGTACGGGTATTTTGCCGTAGTTTTCCAGGTACAACACTGTTTAATTATCTGTTGATGATGATAACTTAGTTGTTGAAATGCGTGTGCAAAATACGAAAATTAATTTGGAAAGGGGTTATATATCAATCTTCAGTGATTAAGGCTCAATCAAAATTACCTGGAAATACCAAATTTAACATTTTTCATTTATAAATTCCCTCTAGCTTCATTTATATTGGCTATATTTATATAAAGTATATTAGGAACATTTAACGAATCTTAATCCGAAAGCGTTTGTAACGGGAGCAGTAGATCTGGTTATGCCATAAAATTAAAAATACAATCGTTTAATGATCTGGATTGATCTGGATTTAACATGCTCTTTCCCATACACATTTTAGTCGTAAATTTTGTAAAATTGGCAAACACATATTAGGAAATAACATCGTTAAAAACTGTTCAAACAGATTTTCTATTTACTTCTGGCATAAGTACGTAGATGTCAAAATATATTAAAAGAAAATTTCTCTCTCTCTATTACATCAACAACTTATTAATGTATTGCTATTGTAAATATTATATTTACATAATATATATATTATATAAATATTATATGTATATTTTTTAAAGTGAATCAATTAAGATTTGCGTTATCTTTTACAGATTGTTAAACTGAAATGGATACTCATGATGATGAGGCACCAATAGATCCAGGCGCTCAAAAACCCGCCCAGTCGTTTGACGAAAGAGATTTTGAAGGTAGGATATTGTTCGAAATTGGTGACGATATTTTTTAATTGATTACCTGAATTACCAATTTTTTAAAAAATAACGTAAGTTTTTAAATTAAAAAAAAACAATTATTTTGTTTCTAGTTTATTTATTTTTATTTAAAATACGTCCCTTACGCATCAATACATCGCTGCAGTGTGACTCCGGTAAGAAATGCGGTCATAATTAGTAAACGTTGTGATGCGACCTTGAAACCTTTATATTTTAGGTGCATTTTTCAAAAAACAATTTTTTTACTGTACCTGCGTTATCATTGTATAATAAATGTATCATGAATATTACAAAAAAAATAATACAATTATTAACTAAGTAAAGGGTCTTTCATTAACCGCTTCCTATCTTTAAATTTAAATAAAACAAAGTGTGTGTGAGATATCATCGCAATTTTTTATTCATTTGAAAGGCCTATCGATGCTACTATGTATAGTAGCTTCGCTGGGTGGCACGCATCCGAAATTTTCAATTTTTCATGACTCTGGCGCATAAATCAGGCTGAATTTGACCGGTGGCATGGGTTATGTTGGCCTTGAGGGCCGCTGTGGTTTGTGGCTTATTCCCATAGACCTGCGACCTAAGAAAATCCCACAAGAAAAAGTCTAACGGGGTCAAATCGCACGATCTAGGTGGCCAGTTCACATCACCTCCACGTGAGAAGACCATGCCCTCAGATCGGTCGTGCAGAATGTTCAATGTGACATGAGCTGTGTGGCACGTACCACCGTCCTGTTGAAACCACATGTCGTTGGTGTCCATATTATCCAATTCAGGCCAACAAAAGTTGATAGTCATAGCGCTCGCCGTTGACGGTGATAGCCTGGCCAACGTCGTTCTCAAAGAAATATGAACCCAAAACGCCGCCAACCCAAAATCCACACCAAACAGTAACTTTTTCGGGATGCTTTGGACGCTCTTGGATCTCATGTGGATTAGTATCGTCCCAAATTCGACAGTTTTATTTGTTGACGTGCCCATTCATCCAGAAATGGATGATTTTTTGATGAAAATTAGGGTCTGTTTAACACTGCCCCAAGGCCCATTTAGCGAATATACGTCGTTGTCTATGGTCGTTTACCTTCAGCCCCTGGGTCAATTGAATTTTGTACAGGTGCAGGCCCAAGTCACGACGCAAAATTCGCCAAGTTGTGGTCTACGTCGGGCAAAGGCTCTAGCTCTATGTCTAACACATGGCGAGCCTTTTCCACATCCGTCCCATAATTTGACAACCCTAGGTCAAACAAGTGCATTTTAGTGAATCAACACTTGTGAACATTGCCTGAAATAAATTATAAAAAACTATAATTACAAATGTTGCATTTTAGCCGGTTTGTAGACCCTACTCTATATAGAAAGCGCGGAAGACATCTATGGGCGACAATACTTTTTGATTTCATACTAGGGACTGTAAGGTTTATATTCATATATATTATGAACGAGGAATCACGGGGAAAAGTAGTTAAAAGTCTCAGAAAAGAAGAAATACATGAAAAAGAAATCAAATTTTATTATTCATGTTCGTTATAGTCATATTAATTAAATATTATGGAATATTATCATCAAAAAAGTAAATAAGAGTAGAGTGTATACCTCCTTCTTAGCAGTCCATTGCACAGCAATCACCAAAACACAAACAATTCCGAGAAATGCAGAGGGTAATTAGGGTTGCTAATGAGTAACAAAGATAACACGATTGCGTTCCACTAATATGTGGTCACTTCAAATGTCGAAATGCAAACGATGGACTCATTTCACGGGGTTAATTTTTATACTTGCATTAAGTAGGAGTAGTGGAGTATCAGGCATAATTACACGCAAGAATATTAACATAAATATTTTGGAACTATGACCTGCGGGGTGTCCACAGTGTGCTGGGTGCGTTCAATTAATTCTAGCGTAGATTTTTTATGTCGTTTTTCGGAATCGCCTCAATGACCCTCGTCACGGCATCTTCAACTTGTGAAATACTGTCCTAAAACGTTCCTTTCGTGGCCAGTTTGAATATCGGAAACAGGAAATTGTCACGTTGAGATTAATTAGGCGAATACGGAGGATGTCGAGGCGCACAGACTTGCTTTTCGCCAAAACTTCCGACCTTTAAAGTCGTAACAACAAATCAACATTGTCTTCTCTCTTGACTTCTAGAAACGCAATTTTTTCGATTTCGGAGAGCCTGGGGACTTCCATGTAGCACGCGTTTCGTTTGTGAATCGAAATTGAAGTTAAAATCGATTCTATAAATGTGCAGTTCCGTTTGATCCACACTTCGTACGTCTTTGTAATGTGAAAAACGTTTAATCTGTGTTTTCCCTTTTCTTAATGCATATGCAAAATTTTTAAAGTACAATATTTATTTTTCAAACAAGTATGTCTTCGCGAAAATTTAATGACCGTTTTCTAGTTTCTTTTTTAGAAATTAATTGTTTCCGGTAGTGAATTTGAAGCCAAATTACAAATTTCAGCCCGCCCGGATGAGTCTAATATCGATTTTGTGTAAAGAAGAGTGCAAAATTCACATTCCAGGGTTCATTGGCAGGAAACTAGCGACATGAATGTATCGCCGCCGGGAAAACTATTTTGTTAGTGGTTCATCGTTAGCCTCGAGTTTTCCCAAGAACATATGTGCTTCGCATTTTAGTATCTCCAACTACATACACTCTTAATTTGTCTTAAAATAAATTAAGATTATATACAGTAATGTTTACTCCTATCGAATAAAGAGAATTCTCGATTGCTTCCATACAAACTGTAATGTTAATTTTTTTCTCGTAAAACGATCCTATTTATAATTATACTTCGGTTAAAATGAACTTGTTCTATATGTGAAATATTTCTGGTTAAAAGACATTTTACTAAATATGGACAGTCCCCATTTAGCCTTTGCCGACGATATAAAAACCTTTTCCGACATTTATACTGTTGATGACGTTCGAAATTTGCAAAGAAATCTTGGCCTTATTAAAACTTGGTGTGATATAAAAGGTGTTTCAGTAAGAAATTTCATTTTCAATAGCCCGTCATTTTAACAGTTGTCATGACACAACCGGCGAGTAAAAACTATGCCATTAATGAAAATGGAACGATATACGCTGCAACAACGCATCGAAATTATTAAAATTTACTACAAAATTTATGAAAATTTCGCGTTCACAGTTCGCAAAACTAAAGCATTTTTGGGTCGTCGCGAAGCACCTTCTCGGCCAGCAATTGTGAAACTGGTGGAAAAATTTTTGGGCTGTTTGTGGGCAAGTTTGTGATGTGAAGAATCGAACTCGTGCACGTCACAATTGTGTATATTGCTGTTGCAGCTCATAGTGTTGAGGAAAACCCAGATTTGTCCATTTCTCGTCGATCTTTGGAATGGACATTCTACAAACGACATTACACCGTATTTTGCATATGAAGACTTAGGACCCAAGGCTTTTAAAGCTCAGTTAACACAAGAACTCGCGCCTACCGGCCATCAACAACGTCGTGTCTTTGCTGATTGGGTCCTTGAAATGCATCAAACTGATCCGGAATTTCATCGAAAAATCATCGAGTGATGAGGCCCATTTCCACCTTGGAGATTACGTTAACAAGCAGAGTTGTCGCATTTGGGGCTCTGAAAACCCAAGAATTATTGTTGAAAAGTCTCTCCATCCTCAACGTGTGACTGGTGCGGTTTTTGGTCTAGCGGGGTCATTGGACCGTACTTTCTCGAAAATGAGGCTGGAGCAACTGTTATGGTGAATGAATTGTGCTATCGAACGATGATTAATGATGTGGGCGGAATTGGAAGATATTGATGTGAACGACGTTTATTTTCAACAAGACGGCGCTACCTGTCATACAAGTAACGATACCATCGCTCTTTTGCGTTAAAAGTTTCCTGATCGTTTGATTTCTCGAAGAGGCGATTACAATTGACCACAGAGACCTTGTGATTTAACACTTTTAGACTTTTTTCTTTGGGGCTACGTGAAAGATAAGCTCTATGCCAATGAGCCACAATCGATTCAAGACATCAAAGATGAAATTCGCGAAGTTATCGAGGACATGCAACCTCTAATGTGTGAATTGGTGATGGAAAATTTCATGAAAAGAATATGGGCCTGCAAGCCTAACCGTGGCGGCCGTTTGGCTGGTATTGTTTTCCACATACCCTCCTCTTTACAATTAAGTAAATATCCGATGATTTCGCTTAAAAATACTCATTTTTTTTACATATCAAAACGAAACCTCTTATTGGAAGACCCTTTTAGTTCAATAAAAATTAAATGTTGATTAAGTGTTTCTTCACTTTCAGGAGTACCAAATTCTCCTCTTTCAATATATACCATTTCGCATATGATTAATCCAAATTCCATACCAGTGTCTGGAGAACTCTTCTGTTATTCTTAAAAGTCTTTGCATTTGTGTTTTATTTGGAGCAAATACTTTTTGACCAAGCGTCAAAGCTTTGAATGGAAGCATCCAAGCAAAGAAAGACCGAAAAAAAGCCATTTAGAGAAGTCAAAATTCAAGACAATATTGTTTCGTTTTTATGATTCGAAAGGCATAGTGCACAAAGAGTTTGTACCAATTCGTCATACAGTCAATGCTGTATATTACCTTGGTTTTATGAAGCGTCTATTGGAGCGTATTCGTCGTGTGCGCCCTCAATAACGTGAAAATAGTAGCGCTTGTTGCACCATCTCATCGCTCGACGCATATCACTGATTTTCTAACTACAAATGGCATTTTGACCATCAACCATTCACCGTATCCACCATATTTAGCCTCCTTTCTATCTATTCTCCAAACTATATTTACCGATAAAAAGATAGTGTTATGCCGACATCGAAGCCATTAAAATGGCATCGACAGTGATCTTGAAGGACATCTCTAAAGATTAACTTAAAAATTCATTCAAATTGTTAATCGACCGCGTGAAACGTTGTATTGCAGCCGAAGACGACTATTTTGAATAAAATAAATGAATTTTACCAAAATAGTAAGGTTTTTTTTATTCTAAAAAAGTTCCGTTTTCTCCGAGACAGACTGTGTATTATTACATTATATTATGATTTGAATTACTTCCGTTGCACTTACAGACAATAAGAAACTTTGTGCGAAATGAATTATGCACTGTTATTAAAACTGTTTTTCATTGAATCGAAAATACGGACTTCAAAGGAATATTTCGCCTTATTAATCCATTATAAAGTAATAAAACACTAAATCATTTCGTGCATGAAATGTGACACATGAATCAAAGTCCCTGGTAATCGCTCTATAAATTCCAAATCCGATATTAACAAGCTTAGTAACATAAATATAATTATTAAAACACATTTGACCTTCAAACGAAATAGTAAGAGTATAAAATCCCGAATTGCGAAAGGAAAATACGTAATTATCGTCCAAATTAACAAATTTCTACATATGGTGCAAATAGTACGTATCCAAGTACTAAAGTAATCCTTGAAACAATACTTTGAAGTGTTTTTACACGAATACGATTCATTTACTCTTATTTGTAACATATTAAGATAACCTATGTTCTAGGTCGCAAATGAATAAAATTCAGCTACGAAATTTAATTCGACGCTAACTTTTATTCGTGCATTTCATAACTTTTACTTCCGCCACTCTTCCTCGTCCGAGAAAAATGTTTTAAAATTATTATTAGAATCTGGAGCAACCATTCCTGTTAAGAATTAAAAGGAGGTCATGAAATTGATATGGAATATAGACAGTAAGAAATTCTCGGACGATAATAAAGTGCTATCAAACTTTACCGCCTGGAATAAACCCATATTTACATATTGTCCGCAGTTCAACTTAGAATAGCGACATTTAACTAGTTGAAACAAAATGTATTCGGAATAATCTGAAAGATTCATGTAAAAACTCATCAGATACAAGTTTAACAACTTAAAAAATAATATTATTATGACAAACAAGGGGGCTTGATTTAATGTCTTTGTGATGTAATGTTTTTAATTTCTTCTAACATATAATGTGCTATCTACACGAACGTTTCCCATGTTTGTGTTCATAAACGCAGGAAAAGTAAACTTGTCTAATATAAATAAGCCTGAGATACACTAAAATACGAGGCGAGTTTTTTGAGAAAATGCCGTTTTGTTGTATACACTAATAGGTGATGCGCGCGCTACAACAAGTGCTTGTGCATCGTGCCCCGGTAGTCATTGGGAACAACTGTGTTCAGTTGTAGCTATGTAGGTAACCTATACTTTGTGTCTTTAAAATGTTCAAGAATATCGAATCGCCCGCCCCGTGCGAGGTACGGCCAGTGACACGTTTTTTGTTGGCAAGAAACATGTCTGCTGCAGACATTCATCGGAAGATTTGGGAAGTTTCCGGAGCTATTGCCATGTATGAAGGCAAAGTGCGTAAGCAGAAACTTCAAGGCTGGGCGCGACAACATCCATGTTGAGTCCCACTCGGTCGCCCATCTGTGATCACAGACGATGTGGTGACTTCAGTTGAATCGAAAATGCTTCAGAACAAACGCTTGACCATAAGCACTCTTTCAATCGACTTTCCTGAAGTGTCTAGGTCAGTGCTGTACAAGAGTGTCTCTGGAAAGTTAACTGTGCTCCCGTTTGGTCCCTAAACTCCTAACGAAGGACCACAAAAACAAAATATTTAAGTTCAGTTTCAGTGCAGTAGTTGAGCCCTGAAGATGTCCCATACAAATGGGTACGAAACGTCAGCAGATATACAAGCGACGCGGTTCCAGCCCGGAAGCCCAGAAGCAAATAAAATATTTAAGTGTTCGCTGAATTTTTTGACTCGTTATATCGAAGAAGGTGATGCCATGTTGAGTCGTATCGTAACGAGAGACGAAACGTGGGTTTCACATGTCACGCCCGAATCGAAGCAGCAGAGCATGGAATGGAGACGCACACACTCTCCTGTATGGGTCAAGGCCAAACAAACTATGTCCCAGCGAAATCTCATGACGCCCGTTTCTTGGGATAGGCATGGTGTTTTGTTGGTCGACTTTATGCAAAGCGCAACCTCCATGAATGCGTTAGCCACGGCCAAACCCTGTAAAAGGTATCAAAACAAAGGACGCGGCATACTGACAGAAGGAATTTTGCTACTCTATGACAATGCAAGGCCTCACACCGCAGCTTGGATCAGAGCTTTATTAGACTCTTTTGGCTGGGAAGTTTTGGACCACATCGTCTACGGCCCCGACCTTGCGCCGAGCATTTTCCATATTTTTCGCTATCCCAAACATTATCTCGGCGGCAACTACTTCCACGATGACGAAGACGTGAAAACGGCCGTGACGTCTTGGTTATCGGAGCAGGTGGCAAGTTTCTATGAAGAGAGTATTCAAAATCTAGTTGTAAGGTTTGATAAGTGTTTAAACAAACTTGGCAGCTATGTTGAAAAATAGAGAAATGCATGTAGAATCTGAAAATAAGTTTGGTTTTTGAGAATTTCTTTCGTTTTGTTTTTATTTTCAAATGATCCCTACTTAAAAAACACGTTTCGTACATATAGTCATAATTATTTTACAATCAACTTGAAAGATTAAAAGATAAGAAGGATTCCAAGACTACCCACTTATTCAAAAGGCTTTCACGTGCGACGTCATCCAACACAATAGAATGAAATTTAAAAAAAAAGACTTGAGGATTGCAACGCTATCCCTCCAGAACCAACCTGTTGCTGGGCTTAAGAGTTCCATCCGGCTTGAGTTTGTTTCGGTGGTGGGTGACAAAAAGACGATATGCTTAGGCCGCCACAAAATTTAGAAAACCCTCAAACGAGCAATATTATAATTCGCAGGTGGCAAAAGAAAATACATGTGACTCTATTTGTTTATTCAAAAAAACCTTCAGAACTTACGCAATAGTAAAGTAAAATTTCATAGTTAAAGAAAAAAACGAAAACCAAGTAATGATACTTCGATCAACGTGCATGTTATTTAATTGTTACAAGTAAAAAATTAATTTATGATGTAATATCACGGTGCTAATGCCAAGGAAAAAAAGAATATAAGAATGTATGTTGTTATGATGAAGAATAATGAAAATATATGATATACATAGATGTGATATCTAACCTCAAAGAAAATATAAAATTTAATAAATATATGAATGACTTTTAAAATAAATAAATAAATCTCTGAAAATATGAAATGAAATGAATGAAAATTATACTTAATTATCTTACTTTTAACTCTATCACAGAGTATGGTTATTTGAGACAGAATGGATTGAGAAGCAAATTTCGGATTTTAAGTCTTTTCTTTTGCAGAATTACTTTTATTCATTTAAGGGAAAATGTTTAATGAATAAATACTATTTATATATATATATATATATATATATATATATATATATATATATATATAACATACTTATAAGTTCCAGAATACATATTGTTATATCTGCATTTATACATGTTCATAAGTGCAGTCATACATATACGAGGGTAGTTTGACAAGTAGTGAGAATGGAAAAGAAAAACGAATTTTTTAAATACAAAATAATCTTTATTTTTCAATACATTAGCTTAAAAGAGCAATACATTTACTCCAACGGTGCTCTAATGCCCTTATGCCATCTCTAAAATGCGATTCCGGAAGGCTTACAAAATATTCATTTACGAAGATGATAAGCTCGTCGTTAGACGAAAATTTCTTTCCACCTAGTGCCGTTTTCAATTTTGGAAAAGGTGGAAGTCGGAAGGGGCTAGATCCGGCGAATAAGGCGCATGCGGTACTAATTCGAAATGCAACTCGTGGATTTTGGACATCGCAACTGTGCTGGTATGCGAGGGATCGTTGTCTTGGTGAAACAGAATCTTTTTCTTTGCCTTTCCTGTCCGTTTAACACGAATCTCAACTTATAATTTTTGTAGAAGTTCTGCATAATATTGTCCATTTATTGTGGCACCTTTCTGAAGGTAATCAATGAACAAAATGCACTTTAAATCCCAAAAAATTGATGCCATCACCTCGTTTGCCGATAAAGTGGTTTTCGCTTACTTTGGGGGTGCAGAACCACGTTCTAACCATTGTTTCGACTGTTGTTTAGTTTCGGGTGTACTGTAGTGTATCAAAGTTTCATCGCAAGTAACAAATCGCCTACAAAAATCAACCGGATTCCGCTTATAAAGGTCCAAACACTAATTGGAAATGCGCAAACGAGTGAACTTTTGATCAGTCGCAAGCAATCGCGGTACCCATCTTGCCGAAAGCTTGGAAAGGCCCAATTCTTTCGTTAAAATGTGGTGTACGCATTCTGTTGAAATGTTTACTATGTCTGCTATCTCTCTCACTTTGAGGTGGCCATTTTGCGTAATAATATTATGGACAGCAACGATAGACGTATTGAATATAACACCAAGAGAAAAACTTAACGTATGAACACATCTTACCAGAACTAAAGGGTTTTCCAATAAGGACTTGACAAGTTTTTTTCAAAATAAAATGCAGACCATTTGAGATATTTCAAAAACTTTATTATCGGGTTGAAGTACAATCAAAACATTTATGAATGGAACTCGATTTCGTTCATATGACCACCGCGGGAACGTTTGCAGCGGTCGATAGGTTGGACCCAATTTTCGATGACTCGGCCACACAATTCGGCCGAAACGGCTGCTATTTCGCGTTCAATGTTGGCTCTGAGCTCTTCCAACGTGGTCGGCTTGTTGGCATAGACCAATGACTTGACGTAGCTCCAAAGAAAAAAGTCTAGAGGCGTTAAATCGCACGAACGAGGCGGCCAATCGACTGATCCATTTCTTGAGATAACACGCTCATCAAACTTATTCTTCAATAAATCGATTGTAATGTGTGCTGTGTGGATTGTGGCACCATCCTGCTGAAACCACATGTTGTCCAAGTTCCTTTTTCTTCCAATTCGGGCCAAAAATAATCGGTAATCATGGTGCGATAACGATTACCATTCACAGTAACGTGACGATCATTATCGTCGACGAAAAAATATGGCCCTATGACGCCGCCGGCATGCAAACCGCACCAAACAGTTATTTTTTGTGGATGAAGTGGTGTTTCATGAAGCACATGTGGATTTTCACCCGACCAATAACGCATATTTTGCTTATTGACGAATCCATTGAGCCAAAAATGAGCTTCGTCACTGAAAATGATTTTGCGATGAAATGGATCATCTTGGCGCATCTTTTCCAGAGCCCAATCGGCGAACGTACGTCGCTTCAAATGGTCCATCGACTTCAATTCTTGAGTCAGCTTGATCTTGTATGGGTGTAAACCAAGATCCTTGCGCAAAATTCCCCATAAAGTGGTCTGAGCGATGCCCAACTCTTGAGAACGCCGTGGAATTGACTGATTTTGATCATTTGCTACGGACGTTTCAACGGCAGCGATATTTTCGTCACTTCGACCAACCCGTTGTCCCACTGGCACGGCAACATCACACAACGAATATGTAGACTCAAATTTTTGCACTAAACTTGTTACTGCCTGTCTACTAGGGCGAGAATTACGACCGAACATCGGAGTTAACGCTCTTAAAGTAGCGGTCACCGACTCCGAATTTCTTTAGTAAATTTTTATAATTTACAGACGTTGTTCGTTCGTGTACTTTACCATGATGACAATGTTAAGTTTACCGAATAAATTGACAGTGACAGTTCGATGATTAGTGAAAGGGTGCGTTCACAAATTGAATTAAAAGTTGTCAAGTCCCTATTGGAAAACCCTTTACAAGTGATATCGCACCAGGTCTTTAATTTTTACCTATTTTCAAACTTAACAAAGTATCAAGGGGCTCAGCATCCGAAAAAGTTGTAGCGCATGCTTCTAATGAAAAAAAGAAGGAAAATTGACTGTAAAATGTGTGTGTAAAAGATCAACAATGAGGTAACTTTGCCAGGATAAGAAAATAAGAAATTAATATGTCCAAACAAATATTCTTCAATTCAAAATAGACTGCAAAATTTATGTTAAAGTATAAAATATCTTTTGCAATTGCATGTAAACGAAAACGTTATAATCGTTCCTGGTAGATATTCACCTTGACACGATATTTATCCACTAGAAAAGAAATAAAGTAAACGTTCTTATTTGCACATCCACTTCTAAAATATAGTACATATTCAAATCAATATCAAATACAAGTAATAAAAATTATGTCACGGTCCAACTACTAGAAATTATTAAAAAAAAAACTGTAAGTGTTTATGACCTGGTTCGCTTAAATACATTTAAAAAAGTGTCAACCCTATCGAGGTTTTCACACACCACTTTCGCTGTTTATCGGCTTAATCAATAACAGGTATACGGGGTATTTATAAACTCCGACTCTGTTAACGCTAGCCATATCTATAGCAGTACCTAAAGTGTAGGATTTAATAAAACAATTTCATGCGATAAAAAAACGTTTTTAACGGCACGTTTTGTGCCTACGCTGGACTAAAAATAAATTTTATTCACAAAAAAAATTACGTAGAAAAGTTGTAGTTTCCAAAAGCAGAATTAATTTTTTAATTTTATATTTTTATTGAGTATCGAAGGCGGTAATGGGGTTAGTTTTGTACGATAGATGAAATCAAAATTCTTTTCGGGCATTTCCCAATATTACATTCTTCCTTATTGTGCTTCTATAAAGAAAATCTTATAAGAAGAATCTTAAACAATGTGCACTTTCAAGAAATGTTATGCAATTACTTGTCTACGTCACTTATAGCAGTAATGTCGTACGTAATATTTTTAATAACTGCTTCGTCGCCAAAATTGTGTTCTAAATTTGGATAAGTTTTATGTGTCTTTCGAAGGTGAAATGCTGCATCATAACATTTACAGGTCTTTGTTTGGCGTCCGTCAAATATGTATCTTAAAAGCTACAGTGTTTGGTAATAATTCAAAATTAAAGTTTCCACGTTCTTGTTTCACCTTAAACAATAAAAGTGTGTTTCTAATTGGGATAGTTTACTTATGATTCAATACATTTATCTCAATTCTAGTCCTAATTACTTTCTTTTCACAAATACATCTTCTTACCAAGTAAGACGTCTATCTACACGCATATGTGTTTTGCTCTCCTTGCTTGGTGTAAATTATTATTGTGTTGCGCACATGGGCAGGTTAAATATCGGAGAAGGAATGTGAGATGGGTAGACTTCAATTCATTAGCTTTAACCAGGTGTACCGGAAAGTCGTTATTGGTTTTTCCTCCCAAAAAGCTACATAATTTTCAGGTAATTTATGGATGTCATCCCAAAACAACTGTTTGTCCTTTAAGCATTACCATTTATCAAGCCACTTTCTAACTTCTTCGAAATTGACGAAGCGCTGCTTTGCGAATGCGTGTCCCATTAATGAGAAAAGGTGATAGTCGGATGAAGCAAGGTCTGGGGGTACGGCGGGTGCGATATTATGTCCCATACAAGTACTTTCAGCGCTTCTTTGATCGGTTTTGCTGTATGAGACGGCGCGTTATCTACTGTAAAATCACTTTACCGTGTCTTAGGGCCCATTCTGGACGTTTTCCTGCCAATGCATGGTTCAAATTGATAATTTGATGCCAAAATGACTTCTGCTCGTACCCTTAAAGCAGCATATCACAGACGATTGTTCAATTTTCCATTTCATTTAATTAATGTGGCACCCATTTTCCCATCTTTTGGATTTTTCCCATTGCTCCCAATCGGTCGCTAATCGTTTCTCAGGCCACGTTTAACGCTTCTGCCAATTGTTCTTGAGTTTGGGTTGAGTTCCAATAACTCTTGCAGTTTCGCATTTTCAAACTTTTTCGGTCTACCAGAGCGTTCTTTGCCCTGCACATCGATACTACCACTTTTGAATGTTTTTATGGTTGGAGCATGCTCACCGTAAGTTTTTACCAGCAAAGGATGACTTTCAGTGGCTTTCTTCTTTTGATTAAATATGAAAAGTAATATAAGCCGCAAATGTACTTTTTCAGTCGCGAAATTCAATATTTTCAAAGAGGTATAAATCTATCATAGTGTTACTTTCGCAAAATATAGCATACATGGCTTTGATGTGTGATGTCAGTGGAATAAAATGACATGTGTAAAATCATAACATTGCATACTTAAGCCTAGCGACATCTGTTAGAAAAACGGACATATCTTTCCGATACACCTAGTTAATGTGATACCTTCCTCAAGTTTTGGGCATTATTCACACTGCTAATTAAACAGAAAGAATGTAAATTTCAGTGGCAAAATCGAGCAACTTGAATCAGGTACTTTTAGTACCTCATATGAAGTTCCGATTAATTTGTTAAAATGGTGTTTGAAACGTAATTCTATGTCAACAATAAACTTGTAATTGTATAACTATTTGTAAAAGCGAGTTTTGTATTACCTAACATTACCAAGTTCAAATAACATATCGAGAAAGACAGGCCGCCAGCTCTATATTAACTTTTAATTCTATGTATTTAAAACTTAAACGAACGAAAAAAAAACATAAGGGAAGATAAAACAGTAAGAAGAACGCTCGAAACATCAACAAAAACGAAGAAACAGAAAGGAAGGACTGAGGAATAAATGAAAGAACTAACGAATAAATAAAACACTTTGTTCAAATTTAACACTATATTATACACTCCGCGCAACATGAATAGGACCACCCGACTTGTTGCAAGCTTTCGGTGGTTTGAAAAACAATTCATTTACTAAAAATACAATGCAAGTTTGTAATGGTATGATATGGCAAATAATACGCATTATTGCGCAATAGTGCCTAACGTTATGCATTGGGTGACGTAAGTACCACATACATATAAAATGCACCGCGCCGGTTGGATACGACCAGTATTTAATAGTAAGCTACCGGATGAGTGTCGAGTTACAACGTGTATCCGGATAAACAAACATCTGTAATTAAGGGTATTGTGCAACGATGGGACGACAGAAGTGCTTAAGTATGGAAGAAATTGGAAAAATTAAAGCGTTCCATCAAGAAGGGTATTCCTCAAGGGCTACTGCAAAGAAAATAAGTCGATCACACCAGGTTGTGAACAATTTTATTAGGGATCCCGAGAATTATGGAAAACGTTTTAAAGGGCGAACAACATCCGTTACAACTAAGAGAGAACGTCGAGCCATATTACGCGAAGCATCGAATTCGGCATTAACGGCAAGACAAATCGCGAATAACGTTGGAACGAATGCATCGGTAAGAACTGTACAGAAGTTACTGAAGACCTGTCCGCATTTAAAACGTTTGAAAATTAAACGACGGCCTCCTTTAAGGGAATTTCAGCGCACTGCACGTCTTCAGTTTGCTCGAGCAAAAATGGGGTGGACAAGAGAATGGCAAACTGTTATTTTCAGTGACGAGAAGAAGTTTAATTTAAATGGCCCGGATGGGTTTTCTTATTATTTCCACGATTTACGTAAAGATGAAGTGATTCAGTCACGAAGGCGAGCCGATGTTGGTTCAGTCATGGTATGGGGAGCTGTTTCCTATAACGGACCTGTTGATTTAGTAATAGTGAAGGGCAGACAGAATTCGGAAAAGTACGTCCAGCTGCTGCAACAGGTGAAAGACAAATTTTCCAACGTTATGGCAGGTGGGCCATTTATTTTCCAACAGGATAATGCCAGTATTCACACCGCGCGCATTGTTCGACGCTGGTTTCAAGAACAAGGCATGGAGGTTCTCGATTGGTCATCGCTCTCCCCGACCTGAACATCATAGAAAATGTTTGGGGATGGTTGTCGCGTAAATTGTACTCCAATGCTACCCAATTCAGTTGCGCTGACGAACTAGAGCAGGCGCTGAAACGAAGTTGGGCGGAACTTCCCGTTGACTACTTGAGAACCCTGTATAATTCCATTCCATCCCGACTATTTGAGGTTATAAGAAATAATGGCAAAAGTACTCATTATTGAACAATAAAGTATTTTGTTATTGCAAACGAATCTTTTATTTTGTAGATTGGTCGTATTCAAGTGGCGTTTAATTACTCTACTTATTGTCATTAGTAACGTACATTTGCACTGACTTTTACAAAAATTATATTTGGTACCTACATACATCTTTTTATCAACCCTCTTATTTTCGAAAATAACAATTCCAGCCCGCTACCATGTTTATACCAACTACAAATGTCATATATGCAGTTGGTCCTATTCATGTTGCGCGGAGTGTACATATATTGAGATCAGTTTTGTCTGTTAGGGCATTAATCGAGTAAGTACACGTATAATACAGGTTACAATCTCCTCGTGCGAGATTTTAACCTGTATTGCACTTGCTCGATAGTGTTCCAACAGACGAAAATAGTCGCAATATATAATATAGTATTAAATTTAGAGAAAGTGTTTTATTTATTCCCTAGTTTAATGGAATTCTATAAAGTAACGACCTTAAGCATCAACTGTTGGAAGAAGACTTTGTAAATGAAGCGGATGATCGTCTGGAAAAAGTCGTTGAATTTGATGGAGCCTGTGCTTGATTAACTTAATCACTAAGGTTGATATATAACCCCTTTCCACATCAACTTTTGTAATTCTGTATACGCATTTCGACAACTAAGTTGTCATCATCAGCAGACAATTGCAAAGTGTCGCACCTGGTAAAACACAGCGAGAGAGAGCCAAGTGTACATCTTGGTTCTCAGCGGTGTAGATCGCGTACGGAGTTTGTTTTCGTACAGGTATTTTTCGCCGTATTTTACCAGGTGCGACACTTAGTTATCGAAATGCGTATACAGAATTACAAAAGTTAATGTGGAAAGGGGTTATATATCAACCTTAGTGATTATGGAACAAGTCGATTAAAAAAAATTAAAGTCGACGATGTTTTACGCTCGTAAGGGTGGAGAGACTTTAGGAGACAACAACCCTCAAGCTTATTTTCGATGAATAGAGTAAGATACATACATCTTCCTTCTGAAACATATCCAAAATATAATGTCGACGGTCAACATTATCACAAAAAAAAAGAGTTTTTAGTGACAATACCCTACGAATTCCTACAGCTATTACGGGTATTTTAAGTAAACTAAGGAGTGTTTTAAATTGCGCGCTTTTTTAAGAATAAATATGTATGTGGGCATTTAAAAAGTGTGATGAATGACACTTATAAAAATGGCTTCGTACAAGGTACAACAACGCGTTCAAATTGTTGAATAATTTTATGAAAATCATCGTTCTGTGAAAAGAGTTTTCAGAAAATTACGTGAATTTTATGGTTTACATAAAACACTATTGGTCGAATTATTAAAAAAATTCAAGAGACCGGTTTCGTGGAAGATCAAAAAAGTGAAAAATACAGTCGTAGTGGTCGTTCACAAGAAAATATTGGTTTGATTCGTGAAAGTGTTTCTGAAGATCCTGAAATGTCCATTAGACGACGTTCACAAAAACTTGGACTTAGTGGATCAACAACATGGCGTATTTTACAAAAGGATTCTGAAGACATATAAAGTTCAAATGACCCAGGAACTGAAGCCATTAGATCATTTAAAACCTCGTTCAATTTCAAAAAGGAACAACCAGCTGATTTTTCGTAAAAATAATGTTTTCCGATGAGGCACATTTTGAACTTGGTGGCTATGTTAATAAACAAAATTGCCTTATCTGGAGTGAGGAAAATCCACGAATTATTCATGAGAAACCTATGCATCCTAAACGAGTTACTGTTGGGCGTGCATTATGGTTAGGTGGTGAAATTGGACCTTGCTTCTTTGAAAATGCTGCTGGTGAAGCGGTAACTGTCAATGGTGATCGATATCGTCGGATGATAACCGAACTTTTGTGGCCTGAATTAATGAATATTGATCTAGAGGATATGTTGTTCCAACAGGATGGCGCTACACCTCACTTTGCACACGAATCAATAGATTTATTGAGAGATAAATTTCCTGGATGTGTAATCTCAAGAAACGGTGATGTTAATTGGCCACGAAGATCATGTGATTTGACACCGTTAAACTATTTCCTTTGGGATTATGTGAAAAGTCAGGTTTATAAAAACAATTCACAATCAATGCCTGCTTTGAAAGATGAAATTATTCGTGTCGTTAGTGAGATAGAGCCTCAATTATGTCAAAATGGCATTGAAAATTTTAGCAAAAGAGTGGACGTCTGTGGAGCTTTAAGAGGAGACCATTTGGCGGGCATTATATTTCGCATATAAATGTCATAACTGATACTTCAATTACTAATAAACAGTTTTTGAAAGTGAATGCAAACTATGTGTTTCATTTATTCTTTAAAAAGCCGCGAAATTTGAAACAGCCTTTACTTTCATTCTTGTAGTCTCGTGTTTAATGTCTCTCCCAAAGTTTTCGATTAATTCAGATCACGCTATTAAACTCTCGTAATCTAGTAATGTGAATCACTTAGATGAAAATCCTAAAAAGTAATAAAACTTATTTGACGAACTGTCTGAAGTTAGATCTGTTCAACTAAGATATGAAACTTAAAGATCGCAAAAAGAAATAATGCTTAGTAATCTAGTAATTAATCTCTTTTATTTTCTAGGTCACAGAGCTCATTCAGTTTTTGTCGGTGTACACGTACCAGGCGAAAGACGACATTCCCACAGAAGGCACAAACACCACCACAGGAATTCAATTAATGAAAGGTCCGAAGATGACAGACCAAGTAAGTTGTGGATTACTTCGGAAAATTACGTATTAGTTGTTTACCACACGTTCATGTTCACATAGTCACGTCATATGAATATTATCGTTTCAAACAACATTGCTGACATCAATTATCTTGGATCAATTCAGAGTGGTAAACATGTTACAAAACCAACGGATATTAAAGACGACCGATAATAGGAATTAGAGAATTAGCGATAGAGAAAATTCTTAGAAATACAATGACAGGTTCTATTATTTTAAATGCAGTAACAACCATAATTATTGCAAGAAATAGTTGTCAATACAGATGCAAGAATTTTCTTAGATGCACTTTTAATAGCAAAGCGTTTTAAAATACCATGAAGTAAATTAAATACGGATTAATCGCAAAGCAGTTAAAATACGCACACTTATTTTTGACCCCAAGAGAATATGATTGAATTAATAAATTTATTATAATATTTATAAATGCAATTATCTTTCATTCAAATGAATATACAGCATAGTTCATTGACACTAATCGAACATTCTGTTGATATTGATATGTTACATTAAAACCATTCTGCAAAATTCCATAACATTCCTGTGCCACAAACCAATACAGAATAACTAATACAGTCAGTCACAAAAGTGTTCATACACCCCCTGAATGTTAAATACGAGGGTAGTTTGACAAGTAATGAGAATGGAAAAGAGAAACGAATTTTTTAATTACAAAATAATTTTTATTTTTTAATATATTCTCCTAAAAGAGCAATACATTTATTCCAACGGTGCTCCAATGCCCTTATGCCATCTCTAAAATGCGATTGCGGAAGGTTCGCAAAATACTCATTCACGAAGATGATCGGCTCGTCGTTAGACGTAAATTTCTTTCCACCTAGTGCCGTTTTCAATTTTGGAAAAAGGTGGAAGTCGGAAAGGGCTAGATCCGGCGAATAAGGCGCATGCGGTAATAATTGGAAATGCAACTCGTCGATTTTGGACATCGCAACTGTGCTGGTATGCGAGGAAGCGTTGTCTTGGTGAAACGGAATCTTTTTCTTTGCCATTCCTGGCCGTTTAGCACGAATCTCAACAATTAATTTTTGTAGAAGTTCTGCATAATATTGTCCGTTTATTGTGGCACCTTTCTGAAGGTAATCATTGAGCAAAATGCCCTTTGAATCCCAAAAAATTGATGCCATCACCTTGTATGCCGGTAAAGTGGTTTTCACTTTCTTTGGAGGTGCAGAACCACGTTCTAACCATTGTTTCGACTGTTATTTATTTCGGGTGCACTATAGTGTATCCAAGTTTCATCCCAAGTAACAAATCGCCTACAAAAATCAACGGGATTCCGCTTATAAAGGTCCAAACACTCATTGGAAATGCGCAAACGAGTGAACTTTTGACACCCGTCTTGCCGAAAGCTTGGAAAGGCCCAATTCTTTCGTTTAAATGTGGTGTACGCGTTCTGTTGAAATGTTTACCATGTCTGCTATCTCTCTCACTTTGAGTCATCGATCTTGTGTAATAATATTATGGACTTTTAAAATCATTTCCTTAGAAGTCACGATTTTGGGTGCTCCAGAGTGCGCTTCATCAACACAGCTTGTTCTACTACGTTTAAATTCATTTACCCATCTACTTATTGTGGCGGATGATGGAGCAGATTCACCTAATGTTTCCCGTAACTCATCTTTTATTTCGGTAGCTTTCATACCCTTAATTACGAAGTATTTAATCACCGCACGATACTCTGCTTTTTCCATTTTAACAAAACGACGTGTTGCTTCTTTTTCAATCAGCTATCAAAAATAAACTAATGAACCGATTTATCTAAATATCGGAATGTAAACATATAAATTACAGTGTATTTGTTTTACCAATTAGAGCGCCACCTATGTGTCATTCTCACTACTTGTCAAACTATTCTCGTATCATCAAATGTGAAAAATAATCGTCGTTAAAGTGTATTAACTTCCATTTAACAACGTTAAGAAAGTCTAATAACTATATGAAAACTGTTACTACCCCTTCAACAGATGAGTGTCCGTACTCTGTATACGCATTTCGACAACTAAATTGTCATTATCAGTAGATTACACTGGGAACATTCCTTTACCACAGACCAATACAAAATGACTAATATACAGTCAGTCACAAAAGTGTTCATACACCCCCTGAATGTTAAATATCATCAAATGTGAAAAATAGTCTTCGCCGAAACGTTTTAACTTCCATTTAACAACGTTAAGAAACTCTAATAACGATTTGAAAACTTATTATCAAAAACAAAGGCAAAAACTCTTTACCACATGAATGTCCATACTCTCATTTCGACAACTAAGTTGCCATTATCAGTAGACAGACCAATACAAAATAACTAATATACAGTCAGTCACAAAAGTGTTCATACACCCCCTGAATGTTAAATATCATCAAATTTGGAAAATAATCCTCGTTAAAGCGTATTAACTTCCATTTAACAACGTTAAGAAACTCTAAAAATATTATTTTGTCAAAAAAAGGCAGAAAACCCTTTACCACATGACAACCAAGTTGTCATTATCAGCAGGCTTCACTGGGAAACACAAATTTCATTGACCTAGATTTGACACTTGTTTTTAACTAACTTTTGGCATCTGAATATAAGAATGATCCCAGTTTTTGTCTATTACGTCAACATTTTAAGCTACAAGATACCATCTCTTTGTCTTAAAAGTCGTTTGAATGTACATACAAAAGAAAATAAAGGGAAAAATTACCAAATATACTATTAGCAAAGAATAATTTCATTCATTCAAAGGCTATATATCGTTCCTGTGCGAGGGCGGTCCCAGAAGTACCCGACCCAATAAAGAAAACACAAAAACTTTGAAAAGAAATACATTTATTTTTCAACATAATCTCCTTTTAGCTCTATAAGCATTTTCCAGCGATCTTCAATGAGTTCGATACCCTTTTTACAATAAGAATTGTCTTGCTCCTCAAAATAGCCATCAACTGCCGACATCACTTCTTCATCGTTGGAAAATCTTTGACCGCTAAGCCATATTTTCAAATTTTGGAACAGAAAATAATCCGAGGGGGTTAAATCTGGCGAATAGGGTTCATGAGGTAGTAATTCAAACTTTAATTCATTAATTTTGGGGACTGCAATAACGGATTTGTGTGCTGGTGAAATAACACTTTCTTCTTAGACAAATGCGGTCGTTTTTACTTGATTTCTCCGCTCAAACATTGCAATAAGTTCGCATAATACCCGCCGTTGATAGTTTTTCCTTTTTCAAGATAGTCAATGAAAATTTTTCCACACGCATCTCAAAAACCCGATGCCACGACCTTGCCTGCATTTGAAATGGTCTTCGCTTTCTTTGGAACCGGTTCTCCCATTTGAGTCCATTGTTTTGTCTCGGGTGTAAAGTGATGAACCCATGTTTCATCCATGGTTATGAAACGGCGCAGAAATTCTGCTTTGTTGCTGTAAAACTTCGCTGAACACTCAATTGAAACATCTCCACGACACTGTTTTGCTCGAGTGTGAGCAAACGCGGCACCCATCTTGCACACATTTTTCTCATGTCCAAATTTTCAGATAATATGCGTTGTACCGCACCTTTTGAAATATTTGCTATGTCTGCTAGCTCGCGCACTTTCAATCGACGATCAACCAGTACCGTTTTGTGAATTTTCTTCAGTATTTTTAGAGTCGTCACCTCATTTGGTCGACCACTGCGATGCTCATCTTGGCAGCTCGTATGGCCTCATTTAAACTCTGCTATCCAATATTTCACTATTGTAAACGAAGTAGCAGACTCACCCAGAGTAGAATCCAGTTCAGCTTTTATATCAGTTGGGCTGAGGCTTTTCAAATAAAAGTATTATATCACGCAACTATAACCAATTTTCTCCATTTTTACAAATTCACTATTGATGGCTGCCAAACAAATACTAAACAACGTGGCGTCTTCAAACTTGAAACATATCCTTTATAGATTGTGTACTTTCTAATACAGTAATATTTTTCTAACAACTACCGCCATGTCCAGGTCAGGTCGGGTATTTATGGGACCCTCGTAAATTAAATTATACAAGTAGTAAAGCCTTTTTTGCCAGACGGCAAACATACATATTAAGGTAAAAATTTTCGATTGTTGCATCTCCTTGAGTGTTTAAACTGTGGACAATCTTTATTGGCATCCTGGTTCTATAGAATGAATGAAAATTTCAAAAAATAAATCAAAACAATTCTTGTTAGATCGTGAATAAATTACATTTCTCACGCCAGTCTCGTTATTTAATTACCACACCTCGTATAGAGCACACGAACTCATATGCATGTATCAATTAAGCCAATTATGTCGGAACTTGGAATTCTGTATAATTAGTTTCGATATAATGCGACTATAGGGGCTACGTGAGTTGTCAGTACAGTGCTGGTGTCTATTTTCTTGTACATTATTTCGATCAAGAGTCGGATTAATTAATGTATTTGTCGAAAAAATCAGATAGACTGAAGAGTGTTGGATTACATGAAATGCGCTTTTTATCATTGCTATTGTCGACAAAAATTTGATTGATTTTATTTCTTGTGGCCGAAGAAGATACGTAATAGATCGATAGCATCTAAAACGATTTAGAAGAATTAGTTATATTTGTCAATGGAGACTTGCATAGCATAGACTATAGAAATTCTTTGCTTGGTAATACTTCTGCGTTAAATATAATTTAATAAATAAATTTATAAATATACTGGAACAAGGACAAGACTATAAATATTCTTTCGGATTCAAGGTGTATTGGGGAACGTCCGCCGAATGCACAAAAGTTAAATTCAGCGAATGCAATTGGTACAAATTAGATTTCGGGAGTAACTCTACGTCATATTCGCAATGATTTGTAAGGTCTAAATATACAAAACGCCTAACACCGTACTTACTTTTACATACATATTTACAAACAGCTTTCTTTTTACGTTATTTTCATATTTCAGTAGTGTTTTTTTGTTATTTATATGTTCTTGATTTAAATCTTTCTATTTCTGATTTTAAATTTTTTATTTTCCTATACGAGGGTAGTTTGACAAGTAGTGAGAATGGAAAAACGAATTTTTTAAATACAAAATAATTTTTATTTTTCAATATATTCTCCTAGAAGAGCAAAACATATATTCCAACGGTGCTCCAATGCCCTTATGCCATCTCTAAAATGCGATTCCGGAAGGCTTGCAAAATTCTCATTTACGAAGATGATAAGCTCGTCGGTGCTGTTTTCAATTTTGGAAAAAGGTGGAAGTCGGAAGTCGGAAAGGGCTAGATCCGGCGAATAAGGCGCATGCGGTACTAATTGGAAATGCAATTCGTGGATTTTGGACATCGAAACTGTGCTGGTATGCGAGGAAGCGTTGTCTTGGTGAAACAGAATCTTTTTCTTTGCCATTCCTGGCCGTTTAGCACAAATCTCAACATTTAATTTTTGTAGAAGTTCAGCATAATATTGTCCATTTATTGCGGCACCTTTCTGAAGGTAATCAATGAGCAAAATGCCCTTTGAATCCCAAAAAATTGATGCCATCACCTTGTTTACCGATAAAGTGGTTTTCGCTTTCTGTGGAGGTGCAGAACCCCGTTCTAACCATTGTTTCGACTGTTGTATAGTTTCGGGTGTACTGTAGTGTATCCAAGTTTCATCGCAAGTAACAAATCGCCTACAAAAATCAACCCGATTCCGCTTATAAAGGTCCAAACACTCGTTGGAAATGCACAAATGAGTGAACTTTTGATCAGTCGTAAGTAATCGCAGCACCCATCTTGCCGAAAGCTTGGAAAGGCCCAATTCTTTCGTTAACATGTGGTATACGCGATCTGTTGAAATGTTTACCATGTCTGCTATCTCTCTCACTTTGAGTCGTCGATCTTGCGTAATAATATCATGGATTTTTATAATCATTTCCTTAGAAGTCACGATCTTGTGTGCTCCAGAGCGCGCTTCATCAACACAGCTTGTTCTACCACGTTTAAATTCATTTACCCATCTACTTATTGTGGCGGATGATGGAGCAATTCACCTAATATTTCCTGTAACTCATCTTTTATTTCGGTAGCTTTCATACCCTTAATTACGAAGTATTTAGTCACCGCACGATACTCTGCTTTTTCCATTTTAACAAAACAACGTGTTGCTTCTTTTTCGATCAGCTGTCAAAAATAAACTAATTAACCGATTTGTCTAAATATCGGAATGTGAACATATAGATAGGCAACCTAAATTACAGTACATTTGTTTTACCAATTCTCATTACTTGCCAAACTATCCTCGTATATACGAGGATGGACTTCGAAATCCACTTAAAATGAAAATAAAGAAAAGAACACTACGATTTGAAATTACCTGTAAGTTTCGACATACACTCTTGCCACCACGATATATACCACCGCTCACCGAAGTTTATACTCAACAAAAGTTTTAAAGCATGAAGGAAACAGAGGCAAAATAACACACAAAGAAACTGTATTGATTCTACTTCTATTGAGAAACATCCAGCAAAGGAAAGTAATAAAATATTCATCGAAATAATTCTGATTTCGTTGCAAATTATTATACTTTTGTCTCACTTCGTTGCAAATTACTACAGTTTTCTCATCCAAAAAATCTCTTTTCATGTTTAGCACAGTTTGTGTCACAGGTAGCGTTGTGTCTATAGAAATATTGTTCCATTCGAATTGAAGAAGCTTCCGAAGTTCATCCTTTAAAATTAAACAGTGATTTCTAATTTTTCTATGACTTCGTCCCGTAGCAACTCTTGAGGGGTCACGCCATATTTTGCACCCTTAGCTTCTGAATAAATCTTGCAAATTTTAACAGCGTTTTCTGGACGCTATGGACAAATATGAAGTGTTCCCTATTAAGCGTGGTCTTGACGAAGTAGGGTCATGTTCGAGAATTCTTCTGTAGTCCTTCTTACGCGTAATGCCATCTATTTTTACCAATTCACTAATTCCTGCCGTATAAAACCATCCCCGAACCATAACTAAACCACCCCCCGTGCTTTACCGTAGGAACAATGCATTTCGCGAAGCATTTAAGCTTCTTTTACCGAAAGACTTAAAAGCATTTTAGTCCATTTGGCGTGCAGTTGTAATAGTTTGGTGCCCATTGGAACCGTTTTTGCCAATTTCCTCGTCGCAACAGTGGTTTCTTCAATGTGACGCGTTCATGACGACCGGTTTTTTTAAACTACGTTTTCTTGTACTGACCGAAACAGGATTTTCCGTCCCCGATTAATTTGTGCCGCAACTTCTGCCTCTGTCAGTCGTCGATTACGTTTCCTAAATAATCTAATTCGTAAATCTTCTGCAGTTGCTATCTGAGAAGAACATTGTCGATTACGATCTGCGACTGACCCTATAACACCCTCATACAATATCGCCCGAATGTATAGTGTACCGATCATATTTTGACATTCTCCTTCCTTGATCAACACCTGGTAAAACACGGCGTGTTTTACCAGGTGCGACACTTTGAAATTATCTTGCT